>UXGC01000305.1:0-161551 GCA_900480045.1 Eurytoma adleriae
AGCGTTGGAAATTTCAACATTATGTATTAATTTCGCTTGTTTGCCTTTATTAGTATTATTTGCTGTCAATCTGCTTTATATCGCGAGAATTTCATTTCTTGGAATATTAATGCCCATACACGTTTTCGTCGCTGTATGCAATATACAGGAAAAAGTCTTCTTCATGATGTTCCTGAAAAACAAATCAATAAACTTTAATTGCAGTTCAATTGAATAAAATCTTCTAAAGTATGTTTTACGTTTAAACATTTTTTTATTCCGATAAGCCAGCATTATTTTTACGCTATCAGCCCACACGTCTAAACAACCGCATCTTTTTTCATTTTTAATTAAGCTTTGCACATTTCTTGATATTTCGAATTGAAACAGTCCAGCAGCACCGCGTTATATAAAAAGCAAACAGGTATTTAAATTGGCATCATCATTAAAACATTATCTCGATATCTTCATGTAAGTCAATTTTTATTTGCATTCAATGTACATTAAACTTTAATATTAAAAGAAAGAAAATGGAAAAGTCAAACGAATTCCCAGCGTTAGAAAAGAAAAAAGTAAGAGAACCGCGTCGAAAGAATTCTTTTTGACAAGCGGCTTTCGCATTGTTTTTCTGATCGAGACACCAGCTGACTGCAAGGTTATCATTGCATAATGACACAACCACTGCGCGGCATACTGCCAAAGCTCTAGGAACGCAAAATTTAAATTTTCGAAAGCGTGAAATGCAAAGCGAAAATATTGATGACTCCTAGAATAGAGCGGACGAGTCTTTGTCGACGGATCTAAATAAAAAAAGAGAAATTAATTTATTATATTGAGATTAATTACCTGGTAGAGGGATCCCATTGTCGCGCTGGTTGGTGGAATAATGTTGTTGACGAAGAAAAACAGAGCGTCCTCAGGACGAAGATGGATTCGCTTGCGAATCAAGAAGTAGAACTGACCGACAGTCAGATCGGAGGGTACCAGGTACTTTTGCTTATCCAAGTCGCTGATTTTCGCTTTAGGCGCTTTTTCGACGATCACCTGAAAATCATGAAAATTATTAATCATTCGTTCACATTAGGTTAAAGTATCGTGTTATAATGTTGGTACATAAAAAAAAAGTTAGTAACAAACTTCTTATTTGCTTTTACTTTTTTTAAATCTGCTTATTCACAAATGTTATTGAACTTGCGCTGCAAGCTCATCGTGTCAAATGATGATGCCTTCATTATCGTGATATTTATCACCGGAATTCCTGACAAAGAAAATAGCCGGCGAAAACAGCGCGCGCGGGGATTGAAAATTAAAATCGCTAATCGGCGCCGACGTCGAGGCGCATTAAAAAAATATCGTAATCGCGTCGGCGGGGACTACGTGGGGACAGGATATAAGACAGGAAGTACTCCGCGAGCTTTGCTTTAAAAGTCGGCGCTTCCAAATGATGGACGGCCAATTCGATTTTGCTCTCAAGACCTTCGACGCTTTTCGGACTCTACACAAGCGTCAATTTTTATGAGTCACGCTTAATCTGGTTGCCTCGTATCGCACAACGCGCACGAGGTATTGCATTACAAGTTTTCTTTATTTTCATACTCGCTTGAAAAAATTTAAATAAATTCCAAGATAAAGAAAAGAACGAAGGAACAAGTGGCGACCATAAGACGAGCAAAAAAATATAAACAAGTCTTTGAAAACTATTTTAAGCAAGTTCAAAAATACACCTCGAGGTAGGATTTTTTTGCTGTCGATTGAATTAAAATACAAACGTACAAAAACACGCGGCTGCCTAAAGAAAATATTTAGAAAGGCGCGGAATACAAGCTGCACACGCTCAATTGTACAAATTCGCTCGAGAGTACGTCACGAAATTTCTCTCGTTTAAACTTGTTACGCGAGATTATTTGCAAATCTAAAATTAACCCAGCACGCCCGCGCGCGGTCATCGTACAAATCCTCTAGCGAGCGCATCGATCAGGCTAATTGGCATGAGTAACAGCCTCCGCGCGAAAATTGCATTTTCCTCGGAAAAGGACGCACTTCGACGTCCGTGGAATAGAAAAGGAAACTTGTGCATAGAAAGGAGAGAGAACGAGCGCGTCATTGAGCGGGAGGAGAATCGAAATGGAACTCCGCTGCTGCCGCGGTGCACACAAAGCGCAACCTCCTTAATCCTCGGACGCAGTAGCCCATTCCCCCGCTGCGCTAGGGACTCAAAACGGACACGAGCGCTGCCGAGTGCACTGTTGCACCGTCCGTCGGGTCGAATTCACCGCAACGGCCGCGAGCAGAAAAAAAATGATAATTAGAGCCCCCTCCTCCGCCCCTCGTGACGTACTCGCGATACCGCAGCCGAGATAGAGCGGAGCGCTCGAGGAAGAAAAAAAAACAACACATCGAAAGGCGCGCAGCAGTCGGTATTCGTCGTGAAACGCGAGGAAAATCGGTGGAGGTGAGAGGGGGGGAGAGAGGAGGCGGCGGCGCACCAGCTATACTCGGTACGCTAGACGGTCGCGAAGGAGCGAAGATCAATATATAACGCGCATATACCGCGCGTGTTATGGTCGCCAGCTCGTGGACGTCGTATACATGTCGTTGTGTGTATACCTGTCCAGTGACAGCCTGCGAGCGAGGATGCTACGGTTGGGCTCTTGGGCTCGTACGCGCACGGCAACGCCGAAAACGCGTACGACGCAGTTTAAAAGGTCTCTCGGCGGGGGAGAACGGACGGGGGGAGAGGGAGAGGGAGGAGGACTGGCAGAGGCTCGACCTTGGTGCGGTCGGAGGCTATAGCGGCCCGACGACGGCGACGACGCACCTCCAGCCATGATGACGATGCGGCGGAGGAAACGAGCTGCTCCGCCGTGACGGGCCGCTCGGCTTTGTTTTTATGTAACTCGGCTGCTGGCGGACGGGCTCTTTGTTGTTGTTTTGGGAGTGGACGGCCGGGGCGGGGGGAGAGGGGGGAAGGGGAGGCACAGCGACTCGTAAAGTCAGTACGCAGGCACTTACGGGAACTCGGTCCGGATACTTTCGCCGGATTTTCTCGCCCTCGGCCTTCCTCTTCTCGAAGGGGTGCTCCTCCTTGTACTGGAACTTCATGACGATGTCTGGGGCGCTTTCGCGCACGCACACGATCCCCTCGAGTAAATGGCTCCCGAGACGGAGCTGCCTCGGCTCTTCTCGCTGTCTTTCTCTCTCTATCTCACTCGGTGACGTCTGTCTTTTTGTTCGAGCGACGAGGAAAGAGAGAGCGGCGTGCGCGTGTATGTAGGTATGCTGGTGTGCGACGGAGGAAAGGCGATAGACGGCTGCTGCTGGACGAACGACGCCCGCGTGATCTCCCTGCTACTGGCGGGCTACGACTGACGGAAACGCGCTCTCCTACTGGCCGAATGCACGCTTCCCCCTCTCAGCTGCTTACCCCGATTTTCTCTCTCTCTTTCTCTCGCCGCTCTTCCCTTCATATCTTCTTGTATATGCGTGTTTTTTGCGCAGGTCACGGAGTGACGTATGCGGAGGTATACTTCCTTTTCTACTCGACGTAATTTACCTTGTAAAAGTTACGGATTTTTTTTTAAATTTTCGTTTTTTGTTGGTATACATTTTTTTTTAAATACTTTGACCTGAAGTGTTTTATGTGATATAAAAAAATAAATAAACTTTTATTTCATAAAAGATTAACATAATTTATTTTGATGGCTTAATTTTAAATAAATCTCTAAATCGTAAGCAATACCAGCTTGTCAAAGATATAAATTTCAAAATATGGACAAAACGAATCTATTTTTTTATTTAAATAAAAATTTGAAATAAAATTTATAATTAATTTTTTTAATTGATTATTATTAATTCTGCACAATTTTTCAAACTGTTTTATTTTAAATTATTCACGAAGTAAATAACTTATTATTTACGTGACGATGAGTCTACTACTTAGGCATCTTTTCGAACTATTTTCATCTCTATTTAATACTTCCACTGTCACAATAGTCTGATGTTATAAAGTCATAAAGATGTACATATACGCAGTGCGCAAACATCGTCATCGTGTCGAACCGTGGACAAAAGGTTCGATTTGAGAGAAGAAAAGAAGAAAAATGAGATAACAAACGCGGTCACTTTGATGACGCTTCCTTTTTAGTTTGCGTTATTATTGCATTGAGTAGTAAAAAAAAGAAATAATCTTTTACTTATGTAAACAATTTTAAAAAATTGTTCTGATTGATTATATTTTTTTAGTAGAAACTAACTGTTTTTTAAATAAATTTTCTAAAATGTATATACTACTATTAATAAAGAGAATATCTTAAATTATATCAAATAATTTTATTAAACATTTGGTAAGCGTCGTAAAAGTTTTTAAGAAAAATCGTTTATAAATACTAATAATTTTCTGAAAATATAATTGTTCTACAATTATAAATGTACCAACTTATAGATTGCATATCTGTGTGCAATATCGTCTTGGGAATATTCGAAAAAAATAATGCAGTAGTTGACTTTGGAATTTCCAGCTTTGTGATATCAGTAAGATACTTAAATATTTCATTTACAAAACAATTAAACGTATCTTAAAGTTTTTGAATTCTTTTAAAACATATTTCTTACATTAACAACTCTTCATTTTGCGTTTTTCGATTAATTAAAATTCTTAATAATTAAATCATTGCATTACTTACTTTTTCAATATTTAGAAAATACAATATAATATAAAACGGTAATTTGTAGATTATAAAAAAGAACATGTCGATATTAGATTTTAAGACATTTATTGATACTCAAAATATGTACAGATGTTAAAATGTCATTTTTTATAGAGCAAAAAGGATATTTACTCTGCATCTTCTTCATCATCATCTTCCTGACTGTTAATCTGGAAGTAACGAAGTTCGTATGTTTCCTTGTCTTTGGAAACAACACGAAGCCAGTCACGAAGCTTGTTCTTCTTCAAGTACTTTTTCGTCAAGTACTTGAGGTACCTATTTAACAAATTTTTCTTGGTTAGTGCAAATATCGTTCTGATTTACAGCTATAAATTAATTTAATACTAGCAACTGCTTTTTTAATATTTAATAATAAGATTATTAATAATAAAGATTAAAAAATATTAAAAAAAATAAAATAAAACAAAAAAATTGATTTAAACAAGATTTGGAGTAAAATGGCTACTGCAAATTTTAATTTTAGTAAATTGTACCCCTATAAATAATGTTCTTATTACCAAAAAGCAGTTTTATCATGAATAATTGTAGAAAACTCACCTTTTGGAGAAATCAATGTCACTGTTGACGGACAGTTTCATCTTATTCCTTTCAATTGTAACATTGTTACCAAAGTTATTTGTTTTGCCATGAACCTTGATGCGTTCCTGGAGGTACTTTTCCTGTAAAATAAGAATAATTAATTAATTTAATAAAAAATTATAATTATCATAATGCATCATAAATCATAATCAATGAAAAAAAATTAAATATTAAAAGATAATTGTAAAGCTACTTCTACTACTTTAAATATAAATAATTGTTGCATATAATACTAACAACAAAAAGGCCCTGATTTATTTTAATTTCTGAAAACTACTATGGTAAAGTGCTTCTTAATTTAAAAAGTTTTTTAAAAATTACTTATGATTATAATTTAACTGTTAAAACGTCTACTTACAAAATTGGCTACATCCATAATGTTGTCCTCGACAGGGTGTGTGCAGTCAATTGTGAATTTCAACGACACCTTCTTCTTTTGGCTTTTGCCACGAAGGTGTTGTTTTTTACTGACCTGTGGCTTAGGCACATTGGTCTTCTTCACGGTCTGGAAATAATTAAATTGAATTAATTAAAGGCCTAAATAGATAAAATAATTTAGTTTCAAATTTTCTTTAAGTCCTGCAGGTAGTACAGATATGTAGGTTAGAATCATTATTGATAACTAGCACAGAATCTCAGAAAATGGAGTTTTAAGAATAACATTTAGAGAAAGTAGATTTCACTTTAACTCCTTTTCAAGCCAACTACTTGCACCATTAAATATTACAACAAAATTTTTAAATAACACCATGTGGCACTAAAGAGATGCTCTGTGACATGTTGATACCGCGAGTGTAAGCGGCTAAAGTAATCTTCACTTTTTAAAGACATCATTGTGAAATGGAGAAAAATATCCATGGAATAGTAAAATAGGATCTTTCTTCAACCCATCAAGAACAAAATTTTATCCAATATCACGGTGTTTTTATTAGTAATTTCATTATTTTTTTAAGAAAAACTCTTACCGCGACCATGTTTGCGTCTTGTAGAACGACGAAAGAGGCTCCGAGAACTTCGCTTGTTTCCGTGTGGGGGCGTTCATATCGATTATTTTTTTCCACAACAGAGTGCGCTGCACCCAACAGCGGGAAATTCAAAATTATAACAATGTAAATATACTTTAAAATTCGTTCAAACAAACAAATAACAATACTAAAATAAAAATGTAAATTGCGATTTTATTACTTTTTAATTGTAAATGCAAGTTTTGTAAATTGATTAATATTAATTTTTTTAACATAGTTTATCCTCTAAAAACTAAGGAAAAATGTTTGCAATTTTTTATCACTGAACCTCAAAATGGTTGAAAAATCTATAGTTGTACAATAAAGAAGAATGGCTATTTTATTTACAAAAAGATTTTTGTAAATAAAATACAATTATATTGTTTTAATTTAAAGTGAAGAGGGCGTGATAGTGGAGCAGACGCGAAATCGAAAATGGCTACTCCGGTGCAGACGGTCACTCGCCAAGTTAAACCACTTTTGTCTTTAAGTAACCGCGAAGCGCGAATAAGAGTGCTCAAATTGTATAAAGCATGGATTAGACAAATACCTTTTATCTGTAAGTATTCAACTTTGTTGTAACAATTTGTTTAAACGTAGTTTTTTTAATGTTATTCTTACTTAACCTCAAATATCGTATACTGAACTTTACATAACATCTATTTTGTTTTCTTTCTCAAAAAATTAATATATTTTCAGAAATTTTAAATTAATTATTAATTTAGTACTCCATTATTGCATAATTACATTATTACGATTTTATTTCATAAAATCTACTTAATATCGTGATACTACATTATTTTTGCAAACAATAACAAAATGATATATTCATTTGCTTAATCTATTGTTATGTACATATTTTGTATTGTGTACAATACAAAATTACATAGAATAAAAATTATTTTCATTTTTTGTTAACTGTATTGATAATATAATAAATGGATTAATTTATGTTATTAATTTTATAGTACAAGATTTTGATATTCCAAAAAGTAAAGAGGATTTGAGAGAAAAAGTCAGAGAAGAGTTCTTAAAAAATCGAGCTATTCAAGATATTAGAGTTATCGACATGCTAGTAATCAAGGTATACAAGGAATATTTTTATTTATATATTAAAACTAATAATTCTAATAATGAAGACAAAATACCAATCTTTAGTTTCAATATAAATAAATGTGGAAATCTGCAAATATCATGTTCTATTAAATTATACTAATAATTTGATATAACATTTTATTCTAATCAAAAGGCTTGATAAAGCCTCGATAGCAAGTATATGGACAGACGTAAAGTTTGCTTTCAACATTTATTTAAAAAAAAAATTGTTATATAAAAATGTTTGTTTTGTTCTTTAAATCTACAAAACATTGTGCTAGAATAATTTATAATTTATAATTTATTTTTAAATCATTTTTATATAATCGTTTTACCTTTAATTCTGAATGGCTTATTATTCTTTGTGTTAGAAATAATAAAATAGATTTAGAAAAATGTCCAAAAATTAAAATTGATATTAAGACTTTTAATATTTAATAAATTACCCTTAAGTAACTTAATTTTTTCATAAATTTCTAAAATTTTTTAAAATAATGATATTTACTTGCAGGGTCAAATGGAATTGAAGGAAGTTTCAGAAAAATGGAAAAACAAGGCAGCTTTAATGTTTATGTTCAAAGATACTGTAGAACCCAAACCTAAAGACTTTCTATCTAAGTTTATGTCTGGCAATGATCCTTAAATTCATAAAGAGAAAATCTAGTTTTTACTAAGATTAGAACTGCTGGACTTGGTTTTTGTTAATATGTAAAATATGTTATAAATAAATATACATTTTTGGAAATATCCAAGCGATTGATAATTAAAATTATAAATTATAAATCTGCAATAAATAAAAGGCAAAATTAACAAGTACAAAGTACAAGGCAGTAATTCAAAAGGTACAAGTTTAATTGACTGTTACATGTAAGGCAATAACTTGCTTTTAATTTACATATTATTTTTACATCGATATATTATTCAGTTATATACATTTGACAACATGATATATTACTAAGCACCTTAGGTACGATCTCGTTCACTTTTCACAGCCTTGTGGATAATTTGCTTTCCTTCAGTGAACAAATATAAATACATACAGATATAATTACACACGCGCGCGCGCAAAGTGTGTATGTGCGCCTATATATCCATATCACATGTCAGTGAATATACGTTCCTTCAAATGTATTTCTTGCTTTCTTTCTCTTATTTACATATACATATGTAGAAGCGTTTCTCGTCATTTCTATTAATTATCGCCATTATTTTTAGATTTGTTCATGCCATCGCAACAACAATAACAAAAAAAAAGATTTCCTGTCCATTCTAATTCACATTTATATATACTTTGGTTAGAATAATCTTGTCTCGTAAAGAAATTCATTCACTACTCTCGTATTCACGCATTATTCTCAAAATAAAAATCATATGAATAATATACATAATTGTTTATCGTACAAGCGTGACAGCGTCGTTTAAACGCGATTCGCGCACAGAATTACTCATTTGCATCGTCATTTTATTTACGCACTCTCTCAGTTCTATAAAACAAGTAGGTATTAAAAATATACACTGTCGGTAACTTTCATATACATAAGATACGGAAATAAGGAGAAGGAACAGGAAAGGGACGAGAAGGAAATGGGAATAAATTGCACATACTCTAAAAACAGGAAGAAACAAATGGCAACGATAAATCATGCTCTCAATGACTTGAAAAACAAAGTCCTCTCTCTCAATTTGGTACTAATACCAAGATTCTTCTTCTATCCTTTACAGGCGATTCTTACATATTTTTTTTACCTAGATTAAAAATTTGATTTTGTTGCTGTTGATAAAGCTATTACTTATTCTGAGTTTTTCTTAAATAGTGTTCCAAATAATAAGTGTGCCATAGTTTTCAGGATCTACTCTGGCTGATAAACGCAAAAACAATAAAAACGAAAGATTTTTGTTTGCAACGATCAAAATTGATGAAACTCACTTTCCATTTATTTATCAGTGAGTTAGTTGTTTCACCACCAACTCACTAATTTAAATATTGGATACGAATTTAAGGAGCACGAACGTTTCATTTTTATTGTTGAACCTTGTGTCCAATAGTCAAAGTTAAAAGAAATATTGCAATATATTAATCTGCGCTACTGAATACCGATCCAATCGGTAACATTCTGCTAATCACTTTTTTACATTAAATAGTCGCTCAAAATCGTCTACTATCTGTAGGAGTTCTTGGAAATTATTTAATTAAAAAAATAAAATTTTTCGCACTGAATTCATACAAAATATATAAACATATAAAAACAACCTTTTCTTTCTTAATTAAATAATCCTCTGGAGTATCGATCCCAGAATATAGAAGACGATTTTAAAAATTAAAAAATGCGTTTTTTTATAAAAAAAAATTCTCTACCATACATTGCAATGATTCCTTTTTGTTTGCCCTCGCAAATTGCGAAGGTAAACGTCCAGAGTAAATCCTCGCAACGCAAGCATTAATCGTCTTTCATGATCCCTACACTTTTCAGCACGAGCTGTATCGTATTTAATACAAACAATAACAAACATGGTCTTGAAGTAAAAAAAAGTCAGGCTCAACTAGACGATGCTCTCCCTCTCGGATTGCACGTCGTATCCAGGGATAACACCGCGCCTAAGTGAAATGTCACTTCTTCGTAGCCCATTTCCGTTTAAAAAATTGGCCAGCCAGCTGCGAATCGGATTCCTCGTCGAGCTGTTTTTGTTGGCCAGATTGCCGACTGCAACGACGCCACCACCGGTGCTTCCGTTGTCGTTGCCGGGCACGGCCACCTCATCGAGAGATCGCCACCTTTTCACGGGCATCAGCAGGTCGCTCGGCGAAACCACGTCGTTGTCGCCGAGCAGCAGCGGCGTCTCGGCCGCGTCCTCGTTGTGATGCTGCTCATTCGGCAGGAATTGATCCTGCTGCTCGCGCTGCGTCATCTCGGTGTCGATCACCGAGTTCTCTTGGTTCAACCTTTGCGAGGGAATAACGACGACGTTACCGTTCGGATAATTGTTGTTTATCAGCTTCTCACTGGCAAGGCTCGCCTTGGAGCCGCGCCGCGTCGCCACGCACCTGTTGCAGTTCTCGAGCGAGCGGAAGCTCTTCTTCCGCGGTAGAATCTTCAAGCCGAGCAAGTGAGTCCCCTCGAGCTTTCGGGAATCCAGCAGTTCGATAGGGAAGGGATCCAGCGAGCGCGACTCGCGTACCAGCGCGTTCCACTGGGACGCCGAGTGATTGGGCTGATCGCACGTCGAGGACGAGGAGTCTGCGATCGTCGATAGAGCCTTGTTCAATCTTAACCTGGGTCCCCCTTGATTCATCGACAGTCCGTTCACAGATATGCTATTTCTAAAAATAAAATGCATTTTGATTTATGATCTTTTACGAAAATTAATGGTCTTTCGAGGAGTAGCTCATACCTTTCCGAATTATTTGTAAAAACGTCATCCAGGACCTGTTTGATGTTGGCTGCACGGTTATCCGCTTCCTCGCGGACCACCGCGTTATCGAGAGTCGTTTTCGAGGAGCTGTCTGTGAGGTAGAGCGGTGCGCGATCAATCTTGCGAGCGGTGATCGACGTTCGCGTTTGCAGGGGACTCGAGTTACCGCAAATGGAGGTCGTTTCAGTATTGTCCGAAACAGTGGGCCTGGGCACGCTGGACTGGCGACGGCTCCCGGCACCTAGGCCACCCAGCAGCGAGGCTTGTCGGGAGTCCGGATTCAATTTGGGGAACGGCGGACGCGGACGGCAGAACAGAGGCGGAAGATCGTTCACGTCGACCTAAACGTAAATTCATCAAATTTTACATAGCGAACGTTCCAAGACTCACACTTGATTCGCAGTCGTTTTCGCGTAGTAGTTTTGAGTAAAAACTCACTTCTCTCTTTTGAATCGCCTTTTCGGTTGCCCCAACCAACCAGTAAGTCTTGACTGCTCCCTTTCCTTTCATTTGTACTATTCCGCGTTCTTCAATTACGTAACCGCCTATTTTATCTAGTGCATTTTTGCATTGCGCGCTAATGTGTATCCTTAACGGTTCGCCGTTAGATTCCATTCGCGATGCCGTATTTACTGTGTCGCCGAATAAACAGTACCTTGGCATCGTTAGTCCAACGACTCCCGCTACAACAGGTCCTGCAAAGTAGGTTGTCGTTTGTTAAATTCTTACATCTTGCATGCTCATTAGACGAAGCATATTCTAGACCGAAACATACCAGTATGAATTCCAATCCTAAGTTTAAGCGTTTCACTTGGCCGGTGAGCTATCGTGTGATGCTTGACAGCATTAAGCAAATCTAACGACATAGACGCTATTTCTCCGGCATGCCTGTTTCCATTTTTGATCGGCAATCCAGAAACCTGAGTACGTTAAATTAATATGAAAACTAAATACTAATCGTTTTTTTTTTTAAATTAATGCAGAAAAAGATATTTACCACCATGTAAGCATCTCCTATAGTTTCTACTTTATATACATCGTACCCTTTAATTATACGATCGAATATAGTATACAGGTCGTTAAGAAAATTGACAACCTAATTAAAAAATAAGTCATTATTATTATTTTGCTAAGCTTGTACAGTAAATAGAGGTATTTCGAAATCGAAATTCTAAAATTACCTGGAACGGGGTACTTTCGGCTGACATTGCTGTAAAACCAACAATATCGCTAAAGTAAATAGTGACCAGGTCGAAAGCTTCGGGCTCCACGCCAGCGCCGTTTGTTAACTTATTGGCAACCGGTCTAGAAACAGAAAATAACATCTTATTATAACCGCAGACATTTATTTATATTAGTAATAATTATTCAATTCATATCTTGAAATAATACAATTTAAATTTAGTCTTTTTAATATTTTCCTTTGTAATAAAACAACGAAAGTACGTACTCAGGCAACATTCGATGAAGTAAATCCTCCGTCTTTTGCTTTTCCTCGAAGAGAAGGCGTGTTCGTTCGTTGACTAGATCTTCGAGGTTGTTAGCGTACTTTTCCATCATGTCCATCATTTGGTCCATTATGTTGCGGTGTTTACCGGCCTTCATTTTCTTCAATCTCGTTCTGATTGTCTTGAAGTCCGGTCTCAATTCTGGGCTCTCCGCCCAGCAGTCAGTTATTGTGCTCACAATATACTCAGCGCAATCTGCCTCCGATTCGGACAAAATTTGCAAGTCCGGCCTGAACGGTAATTCCCCATCCGCCGGATACCTCTTCACTCGGTCTATGATTTCTAAAAATAAAAAATTTGCATCAATAATTAAAGTTTTAAGATGTTACTTATATTTCTTATTATTGTTAAATTTAATTTTGTTACCTTTGGGTTCTAAATTAACGCCACCGAAAGGCCCCTTCCTTCCAATTATTTCAAATAATATTATTGCAAAAGAATATATGTCTCCTTCTTGTGTTCCCCTTATTGGAGCATTAAGATTCCTTAATAATTCTGGTGCTTTCCAAAATAAATCTAGAATAAAACGGGAAGAAATTTTGTCATAAAATTTTCAGACATCATTTTGAGGAAGAGGAATGATGTACTTACTGCGATAATACTGATGTTCACCAATGCTATCGGATTCGGCACAATGGCGCATATCGTGGAGGCCAAAATCTGAAACTTGCAGTACCCAGCGAGACGTCACTACACAATTTGAAGACTTGAGATTACCATGACAGACTAGTACAGATGACTCATGAATATACAACATTCCCTAAAATGAAAATATTTTTAGTAAATGATCCATTTTAATAAATAAGTTTAACTTAATAGTAGCAAACTATTTTCATTTTAATTCATAATTCATTTTAATAAATACTTTTAACTTAATAATATTAGCAAACTATTTACCTTAATGAGATCATGAATTAAAGACGCAATAAACATATCATCCAACTTTATATCTTCGTTTTCGATGATATCCTGAAAAATTTTAATATGAAGTTAAAAAAAAGCATTTGGCAAACGTCCAACGAGTAGTAAACTTACGTAAAGACTTCCTTTGGCACAATATTCGGTAATTAGCAGTATCCTCATTGGTTCGACGCAGGCTCCGATGAATGAGTTGAGATTACCGTGTCTAATTTCGCGAAGTATTCGCATTTCCTTCATGACGTCCCTCGAGATGTCCTTCTTCTTTGAAAACTTGAGCTCCTTGATACGCACCACGACCCCGTGGTAATGCCCGGTTTGAGCGAACACCTGCCCTCCGCACCTCGACTCGTACGACATTGCACTAACTAAACTTAACTGGAAACATTTTAATGTTCGTTATCCTTAGATTAAACAATTCAGCATTAAATTACAATATTTTTACAAAATTATTTTTATAAAAAAGTAAAAAGAGTGTAAGAAAATCTATCTGTTTGTGAAAGAACGTCTTTCTGTATTCGTCTGTTTCTACTTCCACATATTATTAAGCATAGGGAGAGTAACCTTTTCTAATATATTTCCTTCCAAATAAAGACTCCAATTTTTAATTACTTTAATTACTTAATTTAATTCAATTCAACTAAATTAAAGCTGGTGGATATCGGATATTCTCCTCACTGCTTTAGTAATTTCCTCACCAATAAATGCTGAAAACTATTATTAAACTCAGAGTTGGCTGAGAGTGCAGTAGTGAGGTTTGTTGCTTACCTTACTAGGAGAGGACATCAAGTTTTCGAGATGCGGATAGCCGTGAATGTCGGTGGGATCGATTTTCCAGAGCAGCCCCTCAATCTCCTGTTCGATCTTCCAGCGCCGATAGATGCTCATAGTAATGACGCCCGCGCAGAAGAGCATCACGGCTAGTACGGCGGCAGCGACGATGCTGCGCATATGCGTGTCGTCTTTCGGGCAGTGCTCGTTCAAGAAGCCGCATCCCGGCTCGGCCTCGGGCTTGTTTTTGCCCGGCCAGTCCACTGGCTCCGATGGCCGGTAAGCCTACAAAGAACACGTCGAGTTAGTCAAGCTAGAACTTTTTTAACTAAATGACAATAAAGGTCATACAAAATTTTCGAAATGATGTCTTCTCTGTACTTTTTTATTTACGTTAAAATAACAAGTAATTTATTGTGGACTACTGACCAGGTTGTCGCCTTGTTGGAACTGACCAACGGGTTTCATTTGAAAATTGCAGGTAAAATTTTGTATGGTCAGCAACTCCTTTTTCAAAGCGAGTACTGAAAAATTACCCTCCGAGTCTCCGTTTTTGTCGAGCTTTATCGTAGCACCGCTGATACCTGCAAGTATTATCGAATATTGAGTAAGCACATTTCATAATTTTTTAAACAAATATCTACAAGATTTATATTTTAAAAAGTTATTTTCGTACAAATACAGAATTCTCAATTACTTTGATATGTATGATTTTTTATGATCGTTTCGATGATCAATGTGCCGTTGCTCGCGATTTCCTCCAACGGTTGATCCGGATAATCGCGCAAAAGCTGGTCCAAAGCTCTTGCGTACAGCTTCACCGAATCGTACAGATAGGCCGCATAAATCGAAACATGCTGAAACACGGTACAGATAAATTATTTTTTTTTAATCTGCCTCTCGCGCGAGAAAAAAATATTCTAAAAATACAAAAGCACTTTTGCACGTAAAATAATATATTTATTATATTGGTTCTATTCTGAATTGAAACGAAAAAAAGATGAAAAGCGCGTATCGAACCTTTTCGAATTTGTCAAGGAGAAAACGCTCAGGGACGGGAAAGTTGAAGGGCTCCTTGCTGCTGTAATCTCGAACTTTCTGGGTGAAGTCCTCATAGTTCTGCGTTGGCGGCGTCGACGCTACCACCATGAGGGATCGAGCTCTCTTCAGAAAGTTATTGTCTTTCGGATCTTGGCAATCCTTTAGGTAGTCGTAATGCTCCGGCTCTGCAAGGAAATTAATATTTTTCTTTAGTTTTTATTTTTTTTCTTCTTGATTTATTATTATACGCACGATAATTATCGAAAATTACGCACGAAGGGTAATTAATCTTTTATCGATCTTACTTCCAAATATAAACGTGAACTTTATTTGTAAGATCATTTCAAGGTACTTATTAATCGATCAAGCTTCGTGTAATTATTTTTAATGGACGCGCAAAAAATATGGTAAATTTTAATCTTTATTACAATAATGTTTAAAATAATATTACATTTAAAGTTTTTATACGAATAAATTTTACGTATAGGGAAGTATTTAATTCGAATAATTTAACGATTACTTTTTTTTAAATGATACGTTTAAATTCGTTCGGTGTATACTCACTCCATAAGTACTTCGCTGCTTCCTTAGGTGTATACGTCATCATATCCACATATATCACCATGTATTGGCCGTTGTCAAGAAGCCTTTGATTTTGCATTGCGTTCATAAATTCTATGAGTGATATTGGAGTTCCAAGAAATATATAAACTGTAAAATAATTAAATTTTTTATTAATATCTTTTCTTATAATAAAATGTCTTATAATGCTAATATTTAATTTTATAAAAAACAAAATATTCAAACTATTAAGGTAAACTTAAAATAAGGAAGGAGCGCCATACAAAATAAAATAAAAGAATCCATTAGTTTGCAATAAAATGAAAGAAAATGTTCAAAATTATTCAGAACAATTTACTATAAATTTTTTATGCTGGACAAACAAAATTCATGATAAAATTTACCACGAACTTTATAATAATTGTGGCAAAATTGTGGTAAAAGTTACTAAAAAATTGTTATTTTTCCATGAATTATGTAATGTTTCACATGTTTTCATAATATGTCATCCGTCTCAAATATTTTATAAATTTTCTTATTTACTACTTGCATTATTTATTTTTCTCAATGTACATAATTTTTCGAGTGCAAAAAAGAATCGTTCCCCTACAAGAGAAGCTTCTTACTTCGAGTCATGTTCTTGGTGTCCTGAATAACGGGAAACCAGCCGCCGCCCTGGCAGCAGGGCAGCCTGTCCTCGCAGCAGATGTGCCTGTCCTCGACGCTGAGAAAGTGGTTGATGGTCAGGTTGTTCTTGCCGGCCTGGTCCTGCAGGGACTTGGCAACCGTCGACCAAGGCTTCTCCGCTATTATGCTGAACTTGTTCCAGTTGTAGTGCAGCAGCAACGCGATGACGGACTTCGTGACCTGGGTGTCGGGTGGCTCCGTGCGCGCGAAAGTGTTCACCTTCGACGCCTTATAGTCCGAGCATTTCTGAAAATCAAACGAGACGGTACCATTAGAAAATCGCTTATTCTTCTATCATTTATTTTAAATTTTACTTTTTTTATGTCAGGCTTTTTTGGAAGGAGTATTCGCTTATGAAATGGCAATTAGGATGTTGCGTGAAAAACTAGATTAAATTATATTAACTAAGAAAAAATGTACATCGATTATTCTTTTACGGATGTATGGAATTTCTCCTGCAAAATTCCAATTAACAGAAAAAGTTTTGCTGATCTACTATTACTTGATTATTAATACATATAAATTCCTATAATTTTGTTTTTAATATTAATGTTCTTTATTATATATTTTAAATTTAATCAATTTCATGGTGCACGAGGAGATTGTATAGGTGTTTTTTTACGGGTCTAAAAATACAGCAGGCCAGGTCAGTGGGAGAGTAGCGAGGATCGGTGAAAAGGATGAGAGAGCCTGAAGAGAAGGGTTTTAGGATTGTCCTTTTTTTGGGGGGGACGGGTTTAATGGCAAGGGAGCCAAAGAGCTGATTCAGAGAGAAAGAGTCGCGTTCTATAAATAGAACAGCGGTTTTGAGAATAGAAACGGACACTGCTGAATGCAGCTATTTTTGCTCGTGATCAATTTTACTTTTAAAATCTTTTTATCTCGCCACACAATATTTATTCAGTATTTATTTTTCTAATTCCTTTACATTATCCAATCTAATTAATAAGCCGATGATTAGATTTTTTGTAATAAACGATTAGTAACCAATACGCAATTAAACGTCAGCTTAAATCATTGCTTAATCGTTTACAAACGACTTGATTGTCATCATCCAGTCAATATAAACAATCCTTCAAGTGGAAAGACGCGTATATAACTTTAAAACTGCGTGCGCTATCGTGCCGCTGGACATTTTCAGCGCATCCTAACAGTCGATAAATTACGCTCTCCTAGACGAAAGCACAAACCAATCGCACTGAGAAAGAAAAAAAGTGAAAAGGCAGAATCTTGAGAAAAATTTTGCGCAACTCTGAGTCGCATGCCTTGGCAGGCAAGGCGCGCTCATTAACATATAAATTAGAGGTGAGAGAGGCGCGCGCGCTCCCCGCATCCAAAGGAGCCGCGCGCGCGTTCGCGCCTCGCGCGTTATCGTAACGGTTGCGTCGCACTGCGATCGGTACACATTGTCGTCGTCGTCGTCGTGCAGCGGCGAGGGCACCGCGCCGAGCGTCGCGCCTCTCTCTCTCGCCGCGCCGCAGTAATCGTCGCGCGCGCGACTCCATCGCCGGCTATATTTAGAATGAGCAGGAAAAACGAGCTGATAACGCGCGCTGCACCAAAGGTGCAGGGTTCAGATATACGCCATTTTTTCCTCTCTCGCTCACATTTTTATCTCTCGTTTTTTAACCTAATTTGCTGTTTTTTGCGCGACAGAGAACGCGAATCTTTCTTTCTTTTTTTGATTCGTTAACCGAAATAACGTTAGTCAGTTTAGCTCTTTTTTGGAGGTGCGATAAGATTCGACTGCGAAGATACAGAAATTAAACATGTAAAATGACGAAGTTGATGGGCAATTTTGTCCGGGCGCCTCGTAATAACGGTTTTTTCGGACGCGTATAATAATCGTAAATCTAATGCTGGCTTCGGCGACTACAAGCTTTCGAGTGTTTGTTTTGATAATTAAAAAAGTTATTTCTGTACGCAACGTACGTTCTCATGCCGAAGCGTCGTCGAGCAGACCTTTCATTTGAAAATATTTAAAACCAGACTTCCATTAGCGAAGTATTTATAATAACTCCAGCAGAATACAAATTTTTTTCTCTCCCAATCGTTATTTTATGTCGCTAAAATACAGACTGGCGCCGCATATTTTAAGCGCGAACTCCACGTCGTAAATAATTAAAAAGAAATTTTCAAATACCCATACTCCAATACTAAAACGGTATGTAAATTAATTTGTCGTTTCATAACGGCGCGCGTATTAAGCGCACTTCATTGTTGGATGGCGCGGGCTAAAAAAAAATAATGTCTCTTTTAATAAACTTCATTTTCGCCGGCGGGGACAAGCGAGCGTCTGAAATTAATGGCGTGACGAAGGAGGGGTGCGCGAGATAAGGCTGACAATGCCGATTTAAAATTAGCCCCGCGCCGACCCTGACGTATTTGCTACGCTCGCGCGACGAAATTAATCCGCGATTAAGAGGGGATTCCCCGAAAAACTCCTTTATTCGCGCGAAATCATCCGCAATTTCCGGCTAATTGTCTCGCGCGAGGTATCAAATGATACCGCGCGTCTTAAAGCTCTTTAAGTGCACCGTATCTCGACTTCTCTTGTTCGAGTTTTTTTTTATTTATTATAAGCTTTTTTGCGCTGGCCGCCGTGTTTATTTGCTTTGTAAATGGATGTGATTTCAACATATTATTTTGAAACCAGTAGTCAAATATTTATGCAGATGAATTTGCATCTCTTAATTTTATTAATGTTGTTTATTGAATCGGGGGTCAAACGAGAAAAAAGAAGAAAAGCCTAGTTGGATGTCAGATTTTATTTTCAAGGAGGCTTTAAGGTTCTGAGAGAAAAAGAAGAGGATCCGACACCTGTTGCCAAGTGTGAGCGCCTTTGCTCGCTCGATCGATTGAATAGAACCGACTCAACGTATGTCTGTTTGTTTTAAACATGTTTTAGAGCACAAATTGTTTTGATAAAGAAACTAATTTAAAAAATTCATTGTTTAGTAGAGTATTAAATCTAAGTTATAATTGCTAATAAATAAACTGAGTTATAATTTCTTATAACGCATTGTAACGACACAATTTGTAATGGCGCCCGTTTCTAATAAGGGAAATAATATCTTAATTAATGCTTAAGTTATTTATAGAACATTATATCTAATCGGAGCATATATTTTTTTAAATTTCAAGATTTATTCGAAAATATCTTTCATACGAACTTTACCCGCCGCTTCAAGATGAGTAGAATCTTCCGTCTAAAAATAAGCAGTAATTAAAATGAAACATTAACGCAGAAATTGCTTGTGATTACGTTAGAAAACGTCATCGCAATTTGAATGAAAGTCAATAACTTTTTTTGATATTTCCTTAAACGATATTATTCCACGCACGACAAGATCGATCTTTTTTTGCGCAGTCTTAATTACTTGTCACTTTACATACATTGCGTTGAAATATGAGATATTTGGCATAGGATCTACGATTTAATTAATGTATTAATTAAGCGGCTCTTAAGTGTAATTAAAAATAATGATACATGTACTGCAGATGATTTTGAACTTTTTGTCAGTAATAATCTCAACGACGTAATTCACGTAATAAATGCGATTCATTAAAATCATCGAGCTTAATTTAAACGAGTTTCGTAATTCTTTTTTTCTGAACTTTTTAGTAAATATTGCAAAATCGAACTAATTTTTTTAATTTTTTTTATACGTCATTTTATTTGTATGATTTAATACAGGTGTGCACCTAGAGATTCAAACGTACTTGCTAAATATATTCAATAGGAATCAAATCAATGTTGACTCATCTGTCGCTTTCGTATAAAAAAAGGAACTAAAAGGCCCCGAATGCCATAGTTAGTACAGATTTAAATTGAGCGGAAAAAAAGTCATCTAAAAAATCTCCGGTTCACTCTCGAAGCAAGCAGATCCTCAAGACAAGAGGTTAGTATTTAATTTTTTCAAGAGTCTTTAATCTGTTACTTAAGTGGATTAGTCAAGGCCTTAAAAGATAAATTTATCGCGAACGGTAAACGATTGTGAAGGCTCGAAAGCTATCGATCTCGATTTAACCACAATCTTCACCTAACAATCGCGACATCCGATTTCCACTTGAAGATTACCACTGATTTCACCTATTCTTTCATCGCAAGTAGCGTCTTTAATTGTTCCCTTGATAAGTTCATAAATTTAAGAAAAATAATATTTTTTTGACAATAATTCAATAAATTCAACGTTTGAAAATACTTGAAATTTTATCACTAGTCGCTTTTTTAATACTTTCCACGATAAAACGCTAAATTCCCGAAAAATAGTATTTTTTTAACGATTGAAACACTTTCAACATTCAAATTAATCCGTCTTCGTTTAAAGATCGCGACTTCCTACTTCCTATTAAAAAATTACTTCTGATTTCTCAATTCTCTCGTTTTAAGTCATTTCACCTTGAACTACACTTCTCTACAACCCCAACATTGTGCAAAATAATATTCCCTCCAAAAAACCTATGCCTTCAAAATCAAAGCTCGAGTTTATCAACCGATTAGCTCGCAACTCGACGAAAATTACTTTCCCCTGCTTCAAACGCGCCGCAAGCTGGAAGCGGCAATTACTCCGTCAATCCCCGAGCGGCGCATCCTGCGTCCCGTCCCGCGAGCTCGCGGCGATGGGGCGCCGCGAAGTCCGCGCGTCTTTCGGGGCTCGTTGGGGTCCCCCGAGCTACTACACGCCTGCATGCGGGCGGCGCGGCGGCAAAAGGGAGCAACGAGAGGCTCGAGGAATCGAGAAGAGGAGCGGGGAACCGGTCGAACAATGGCCCGGGAAAGAAGAGGAGCAACAAGAAGAGGACGCGCGGGGGGAGGAAGGGGTGGGAGGAGGAGGAGGAGGAGGTGAGTTCCTCGTTTTTTTTCTCGGACAATGCACGGGCGTTGCACAAGCCTCCCCCCCTCCCCCCAGGCCCTTTCTCTCTCTTCCCTCGTGCCGATCGGGCCGCGAGCGCGCTCTTTCTCTCAAGGTGGTCTCGCTTCTAAATATAGACGAGCGCGGCCGAGAATAACGCACCCGCGCGCCTCCTGCGAGCTAATGCGCGACGCCTCGCACGACGGAGACCGGCCGCGGACGCGCTTCCGCGGTAGGTATGCGACGCGGATGGAACATTTTAGATTCGCGATTTTTTCTTTAATTTTCGAGGAATTGTTTTTTTTTTCGATAGTCATTGGAGATTGGCACTTTTGGAGGCTCGCGAGCGCGAGTAAGTTTTTTTTACTGCCGAAAATTCAGCCGGCTGGGATAGCCGTCGACGAGGCGAATTGAGCTGTCAATTGCTGTCGGCGAAAGATCAAACGGGAACTTTTGCGAAGGCGGCATCGAACGCCGAGAATAAATTACCAATGTTTTATTAATGTACGCAGTGATAATATTATGCTTCTCAGTCTCAAGATTATGTGTATCGTTGTAATATTTACCTTAACTACTTACACATCTTCGTTTATTTAAGTGAAAAATGAAGTATGTACATACAAGAAGCAGAGAAATATTTAAATACCACTGAAACGTCAATGCACAACAAAATTTGCAATTTGCACCAACCTCGAGAAATAATTAAAGTGCAAAAAATGAAAGCCCTAAATCATTGTCGCGAGAGATGCTCGTAACTCGATCCCGTGAACTTGTGTCGCGAGTGTAGTCTTGAGAATCGATTTGCAGATCGTAAACTCGAGTGTTTGCATTGTCGATCACAGTTTTACTGCCGCGTGGGAGCAGCGCTCTCGTCAACGAGTGATGTCATTAGGCACCTGCTCCGAGAAGCGGGTGAATTTGCACACACGGGTCCAACTAGTTTTTTTATTTTCGCATGAATCATTTCTTTCTTCGATGAAGCGATTAAATTAAAAGAGACTCGCGATCGAGCTTTGATTGCGAGCGAACAAAGTGATTTATGTAAAAAAAGGTAAATTTTAATCAGAGATAAAAGAATAAGTCAGACGTTCGCTTTGTTGGGACTAATCGTGTCGTTAGTCGGCTGGAGGCATCGAGGCTGATACTGGCCTTATGTACTTTGCGCGAAATGCTTCGAATCGAAAATAAAATGATGGTTAAAAATAGTCGGCCTTAATTTAAATGACAAAGTTAAATACAAATACGCCTGGGTGTATAATCTGTTATGAAGAAAAATTTCCACAAGAGGAAAAAAATAGCGAGAAATAATCCGAAGCGTAATCCAATAGTTTAAACTTTAGCAAATTGAGAAAAATTTAATATTGTTCGTGCAAATAAATGCAGAAAATTAAACTTGAGAAAAAGGATGACCTGGGCTAAAGAAGTCGTTACAAAATCTTTGGGGTTCAATGAAAAAGCCTTTTATCTTGACGTAAAAATTATTCGGCGACTGGTGACTCTCTGTTAAGCACATTCATAATGAATTTTTTTGCACGTGCACTTTGCAAATTAAATGTCTCGAGGAATGCCAAAAATGAACTTTTTTATTCGGGCTCAAAGTTCGGTATTTTTGTTAAAAAATGGCAGAAAAACGTTTATACATGCAAGTCTTATACATTTTTAGTAGTAATAAAAACTTACAAATATGCAAGTTATTCGTGATGGTTATAAATAGAATATGTCTGCACCGCAGTCATAAAAATGCAAATAAATGGAGTTTAAAAAATCAAACAAATAAATTTAACTATCAGTCATAAATGTACTTAGACCTTTCGTTGTACTTAGACCTTTTAATTAAAAATAATTAATTAATTTATATTAAGGTAATAAAATAATTATGAATATATAACATTAACATAATCACTGTCACACGAAATATTTTTGATTATAAATTAAATCCAAATATCTGAAATTTAAATGAGGTACAATTTAAACTTAAACCTCATTTAAATAGCTATAATAAGCTTTTTTAATATTTGAAAATAAAATGTTCACTTTATAAAACAAAGACGATTGAATTATTCAATTTCATTGTTACACGGATTGAATGCAATCACGTCGACTTGACGAAGCGAATAATTCGCCCGAGTTATAAATCACTCAAAAACTTTATTCTCATTGCAAATAAAGTTTTTTTTAGTGGCTCACGATTTAAAAGTTTATGTATCAATTACTTTGCTGCATCGCACTTTTGAAGTGCAACACTCCACTGATCATCATTCCGACCAATTCACGCTCCAATCGAGTTACGGAGAATTTAAATTTTTCACAAAAGCAATCAACCTCTATTATCTATATTTAAAATGCACCAACATCCGCGAGGAAAAGCTAGTTTAACGAGCAACAGATATAAAAATGAATTTTAAATTCCAAATAGTATCGGTTCAGAACATATCACCTTTAATCGTCGGCTTATGAAAAAAAGTCATCCAAGATTAATTTCTGGACATGAAAAAATCGCGCAGCTCGAACAAAGTCGCAACGAGACTCCGGGATCGATCTTCGTGTCCGAGTGCGGGCGGCGCACGTGAACACAGGCGATGCGAAACCGCCGACGGGGAAACAACAAACGTCAAACGTCGAGGAGTAGGAGGAGGAGGCGGCGAGAAGCAAGATGAAGCGGCACGAGATAAAGAGGATGACGAGGCGCGATGTACAGCAATTATTATGCGCGGAACGGGAGCAAAAAAGGCCGAGACAAAGGAGCAGCGCGTGCGGTTCTAAGATACGCGGAAAGGAGTCGCGTTCAGCTCGAAACTGAACTTCGATGAAATCCAGTTTTAATCTCTTCTAAACTCCGTCGGGGGATATTGTTGAACAAATAAAAAATTTAGAGGTGCTCGAACGTTGAACTAGCGAGTGATTTCACTGATCACAGAAAAGTGTGCTACTGTACACCGCTGGAAAAGATACAGCTTCTTATTGAGTGGCCTTTAAGTAGATAATTACTGGGTTAGGTCAGACAGTTTAAATACAAAAATTCGAAATATTCATATCCTATTTTACCGAATTAATAATTATCAAATAATTTATGTTCGCTTGCGCAGATTACCGTTTTGAACTATGTAAATAAAAGTTTAATGAACAAAATTTAAATTATGCATGGTAACCGTATTAACTTTACGATTTAATAAATACAAATCAGTATCAGGACTAGTCGATTAATTAAACATTATTTGGACTGTATTAAACGCGTATTCGTTTAATACATTCGCATTCTATGTAATTATTACGATTTCGATAATTATAAAAATTTGATTAAACGAAATTCATAATTTTGGAAATGATATTTTATCACGTTATACATATAAATTTTTTAATAAATGACACGAGTATTACATTATCCTTACAAGTTTCTAATTTATACGAAATCAGCATGAAAGAATGAGTCCGTTGGGGATTAGTAGCTGGCACCTTGGTACCGCAGAAAAAAATACACGTGCCAAGCGTAGTACATCAATTAGTACCGCAATTGTGCGTACAACTTTTTTCTTTGTTGCTTCACATGCTGCGAAAAATGAATTAGAAAAAATTACTATTTTTTTTCTAGTTGTTACTATTCGTTCTATTAGTTCCGTTGACCGATCGACCTATTTGATTTGATTTGATTATATTCATAAACCTTTTTGAGAAAATTACTTTGTAATAATTATTGTTACTTTCGTAAATTTTAATAAAATGGCTTAAGAATAAAATATATCAATCAAGGGAAAACTCGGACATCCCGATCAGTTGTCAAGCACTTAACTAATTATTTTAATTGTAAATTTGCGCACTCCAAGAAGACATTTTAAAAATTACCAAACTGCATCGTAAAAGTTGCTGCAATAGCGACTGGTTCGCCCTTTACTATCATAAATTGCAATTTTTCTCAACCCGTTTTTGCCGGTACAACGGAGATTCTAGCGTAGGAAAACCGAGGGAGTGAGACGACAGCATCAAATAATCGAGATGGAGAGGGTCGTTTCCTGGAAGCCGATCGTGCACTCGGCGACTTCTGCAGATCGTTAAGTACGTCGTTCCTGTTAATGGCATCTATTAGCCGGCGAGCAGCGGCTCGCGCCGTCGGTCTTTCGCCGGGGGGCCCAAGAAGGAGAGAGAGACACGCTAGAGGAGCGACACGGCGCGTCAAGGAGAGATAAAATTCAGGGTCTGGGTCGTGGCGAAGCCAATCGCGAGATCGCTGCCGGCGACTTGTATAGGTGCGCAGAGGTTACGGGAATATTAAGGACACGTGCGACTCCAGGCGCGTTCTAAACGCGGAAGAGCATTTTTTTATTTATTTTTTTTTTGTTAGTCACGGGTAATTTACGCACTTTAAAAAGTATTAGTAGATGCGACAATTTTTTTAATTGTTTACTTAGCTTCGAGTATTTTAAGCATTCGATGCGACTAAAAGAAATAGATTTTAAATTCAAGTTTTTTTTTGTCAACTATAAATAGTGTGGTTTATGTAGATTTAAGTGTTCGCAACGGCGCAAAATCATAAGTGCAAGAAGATTGGCTTTCTCTGCGACACCTTGTGTTGACCTTACAATTTAACTTGGGCCTTTGAAAAACAATTTACGTACAACTTGACGTCGATTAAGCCTTATCTTATCGGCCAACAGCTTATCGGAATATTTGTCACGAATGTCTAAAAATAACCGGCAGTTGATATTGCCGCACACCATAAAAGGATAAAAAGTTTCTCTGAACTTCTAAAAAAGAAGAAGAAGGCGCCGCTCAATTTCAACGCCGAAACGAAACGAGAACAACGAACGAATGATTAATCAACCGAACGAATTCGCGAACTGGTCGGTCGATCCGAGGGAACAAAACGAGCGAAATAAAAAGAAAAATGGGGGGAAATCGCCGCGCGCAATTATGCATTTCCCCGAGATCCAAGGAAAATGGGAGTAAAGCGCGCGCAGCGATAAAACCGGTGCGAGCGCCCGAAGATAGGGAGCGCGCAACGCCGTCTAGAAAGATTAATAGTTAATCGTGCGTTAACGAGGTACAGAGGCAGATAAGGGGAGCTCGCGCGCGAATCGGAGGGCAGAGTCGCCGATCTCTCCGAGAGGCTGCGCGCGCTCGCGTAGGTGCCTCCTCGCGAGTACTCGCCGTTTGCACGTGCGCGATCCTAAATCACTCGGCGCGCGCTGCCGCGATAATGCGCGTATAAAATCGAGGGAGAGAGAGAAAAAGAAACGTCGACGGACGCTCGCGTCGCGAAAAAAAACGGAGAAGCGGAAAAAAAAGAGCGAGCGCGGAGATAGAGGGACCCGCGAGGAAGGCGGACGAGGAAGGCCCACACAAACGCGGGCTTTCATTTATTCATAAATCAACAGCGCCTATTTATAGCGAGCGGGCGAGCGAGCTACGGCCGGACAAATAGCGATAGTCGCGGCGGAGCGGGAGCGGTGTGCGAGAGCCGCGAGCGTCGCGTATATATCCTTGAATGGCGAAACGCGCGCCGGACGGAATAATGAAATGTGCGCGCGTATGTATACGCGCGCGCGCGAACGAGGAAAAGCCGTCGCGGATTTCGCCGTCGAATCGGGTTTCCGTTTCTTTTTTTTCTGCTTCTTTCGTTATTTTTTTTTGTTACGCCCGTCGGGGTGGGAGCGAAAGGCGAGGGATGCGCGAGCGCACTTTTCGCGTCGAGCCGCGAGGATTTACGGCGGAGGCCGGGAATTTATTGAGATGGCATAATCGGCAAGCGCGATTTGTATGGCGCGTTGGAGTTGGCTCGCCGTCGGCGCTGATTAAGTTATGCGCTTTTGACGCGAGCGCGTGCGACGCGACGACGCGGGGAAAAAAGCCGCCGGCAGATTAGAGACGAGCGCGGAAATTCGAATCGACGCCTAAGTAATCGAAATGAGATATTTTTAGGAAGTGTTTTTGGATTGCGTCAGGCGAAGCGATTTGACGCGAGAGGCTTTTAATCGCGGGGCTTCGTTGTTACAGGCGGGGAAAATCGTTGAATTAATATTTGCTCAATGCTCGTCCGAGAGGTTTATAATTAGCAATTAATTTTAAACAATTTGTGCAAATATTACGGACGATGCTTTAATAACTCATTCATTAGCCTATTGTATCGTTTATCTCGAAGAAAAATTGCCAACGTCGGGAAAAATCTGCGCTAGGTGGATGGTAATTATTTCTTTGTGCGATACATTATACAAGATTCATTTGCTAAAGTTATTCACATTACTCAAAGCCTCGATAGAAATTTCTGTGGATCATTGAATTCGTAATTAACGAAGTTTATTTTTTCGCGTTATTTTTAACTATAAGCTTCTTTTTCAGCAGGTTTCTTATCAATTAGCTTGGTTATTTAAATTTAAAATTTCTTTATCATCTTTTTCATAATTTGTGCTAATAATCGAAGCGCTTACAACATATTATGCCATATCGACTTGGAGTTATTTAAAGCCGACGCCGTTCGTTTCTGAAACTGAACAATTATTTTCAAATTGTTTTAACGTAAATCCAGTTTTGGCAGACCTCAAAAAGTTAAGTAATTTTAAGTAGACTGGGCAGTTTAAATAATAGCCCCTAAAGAGAAAAGATTTATTAAAACATTGAGTTGTATCGACGAATTGACTGCCAGTTATTCATTAAATTTACAAGTACAAATATTTAAATAATTTATTTTAAACACAATGAAGCTCGAAAAATTAAATTGCATTTTTCCTTCAAATACAGTAACAAAATTCAATAAGAAAATTAATTACTCATTCATCATCATTATGTATTCTAAAATATAGTAAAAAAGCGAAGAATAATGGAAGAAATTAAAGAATTAGTCATAAAACCTTATCGCCAGTCTATTTTTAGGCGCGCGATTATCTCGAACTTTTGTTCTCTTTAGCATTATAGAATTTAGAAATCCCAGTTTCTGCACAACCGTCCGCTCGAAGGTGCGAAAATCAAACAATCCACGTCACGGAAATGACCCAGAAGCGGCGGCGGAGAACAGAAATCAAAAGCAAACACTTTCGGCGCGCGGACTCCGAAGCGGCGCGGCGAAAAAACAGGCGAACGGAAAATTGTGCCGCCGCGCGCAGGGAAGGCGGAAAATTCGCGCGAGACGTTATAGACGCCGCGAGCGCGTCTGATTTATACATCGGTGCACAAAGGCGCGTGGGCGCTCTTTGCCAGGTAGCAGTCAAATAATCCCGGGGCCGCATTCGGATATGCACAAAGCTCCGCCGCTCGCTCTACCCGTCGCCGGGCGGGCGTTCAATCAGCCGAATTTACGATATTTGGATATGCCGTTTATTTCCCTCCGCAGCTGCCGCCGATGTTCGACGCTTCGTGCGATCCCTAAATTTTTCTTTTATGCGTGCGCGAGAGAGGGATTTGGCGCGGAGCTCGATCGTAAATTCGCGCGGCCGCTATATTGCAATTCGGGCGAAAGGATCGCTCGCGGTTTCACCCGATTATCTTAATTGATTTCATTACGATAATGACGCGGTGCGCGCGGTGGAATGAACAAAAAAAAGGCCGCATCTGACATTGAAATCGTAATTGGAGCGAGCTGCGAGTGGCAAAGCGTGTCCGCATCGCGTGCGATCGGGTACAGTGGGCAGCGCGCGCTAAAGTTTATTCTACCTATTCGTTGCGTTTTCGCAGTTGCGCTCTTATTTATATTTACGCTGCGAGTGCAATTTAGCCGAGCGTCGCTGCTCCTGCTCTTTTATTATTTCGAGCATCATAAACAAATATTTTTGAGCTAAAATAACAAGTTTTTACATTGAGAGCTGCCGCGTGCACTATTAATAACTCCGTTATAAATTACGATATGTGTAGCCTGTGGTATCTCTATAATTGTAATAAAATTTTTAATATAGGTCTTTTTGTTTATATATTTAAAATTGATTTAAATCATTTTGACTAAATACATGATATTCACTTCGCTTTTTTTTATAAATAATTATTTTAAAATCTTTTCAAAAGTGAAGAATGAATGTTTTTAGAATTGAAATAAATCACAGTTCTTTCCATACCTATAAGAAAATTAAAAGGAATAAACAAACTAAATGAAACAAGCTCGTGTACGTATAGCCTCTTGCACAAACTATTACAATAAATTATTATTGTTAAAGGTCCTATACGTATAATTTGAATTTCAATTATTTTTTTTAACATTTTCCAACCTTTTCGAATAAATTAATCGGTGAGGCATTAAGTATCCAAGGTTTATAAAAAAAATTCTTCGCATTTCATCGATGACTTCCGTCAGGTTTTCGCACAAGCAAGCAACATAATCGGGCGTGGCGCCGTCGTAAAAGTGCGTACTACTAAAGCGCGACTGGTCGACTTATAAATAACGCGGGACACTTGGAAATACACCCCGCTCGGCCCGGTTAAACATCGGTCGCGTGTATTTTCACAGCCGCCGAATTCGTACCGTGCGCGCGGCGTTTTCGCGCGCTGCACCGATCGAAATTTGCATTTATTGACGATGGCCGACGGCCAGAGGGACTTTTCCGTGCCCGTTTCGGGTCTCCGTAAATTCGCGCTCTTTAGCCGCTGCTTTATTACACAAATAACGGATTGCTCGGATTATTTGCTTACCGAGCTGAATTTAATGAGCGCTCGATCATTTTCACGAGGAGCTCACTCGGACCGGGATTATTTTGTTGGCGAAATAAGTGCGATTTCCGCGCGATCGTTTGTGGAAGTAGCTGGAATTGAGATGGAATTGAAATCGGTAAATGTTCGAGTGGTTATTCTTAACTCATTTCGAATTACCCACTTGGCGTTATTTTTAACCCGAGGGAAAAACAATTACGCACTTGTGATAAAAGTGCAATGCTATTTTTACACATGCAAATAGCAATAATGATAAAGGTCGTTAATTCTTAAAAATAAACGCGCAATGCGCTGCATCTGAAAAAATTAGATAAAACACGTATATGCTTTTATAATGACATAAATAAACTTGTGCACATTTTTTATTTTAAAACAAAAAGAATAAATTTCACGCCCACGCAATATATCGTAAATCACTTTTCGAAAGATGTCTCTCCGAAAAAAGTTTGATTTATCCGTCAAAAATGCAATAAAATTCCAAAAAAATTAAAAAAAAAACAGCTGCGGGTGACAGTCGAACAAAGCGAGCAGGCTTAGCGTTTCGCTATTTGCGCGATAACAGATTTCGAAGCAGACACGCGCTCGAGTGTGTCAAACTCGAACGGCGATATAAAGGCGCTCCTATACGTGAGCGCTAGCGCCGCGGCTCGCTCCGCTCAACGAGCATTTTTAAATACGCCCGCGGAGACCTTGACTCGCATTAATATTCTATTTTAAGCTCGGCACTTGTATCTACCGAACGGCTTGCATTTTTCTTCTTTCACCGGCACACCGCGCGAGACCCAATCGCTCGACCCGTTAGCACACCGTCATCGAGCCCAGCGCGTCTCGCGGCTCCTCTACTGCGTAGCGGACTGACTGATAACGGCCGTGCGAGACTTTTTTTTTTATTCGATAAACTTTTGCGAGCGCGCGATACACCTAAACTGTGAGGTCAGAGTGAAACGTCAAGAAGGCCCAAGCGGTCTAATCTACTGGTTTAGTGTATTACAAGTACATGCTTATCACATTTTTTTTGTAAGCTGACAAAGATAATGTAGGGTAAATTACTATGAATTTTTAGAGGTTGAGGAGACGTTTGGAAATAGAATGGGTTTTGATAAAAAGTATTATTTTTCCTACTTTACAAAAAGTGATGGCGTTATCTTACGTGAGCATTGGCAAGTTCATTGGCTTAAACTGTTAGATTTAACACAGCACAAAATTTAAACACAAAATTTTATGTATTTATTAATGAAATTATAATAAATTCTACTTGATAAAGTGTACTATTTCCTCAGTGCAAAAGACAATACTATTATAAACTGGTTTTGAAAGTCACGCAATTCCAATTTATTAATTACACTTTCCCCCCGCACTTTTAATGCTTCAAAATCTTGCCCACCCATCCAATAAATGTTGCAATAGATCTCAGCCTGCTTTACAAGGCATTTAAAGTCGAAGTAATTCAGCGGGCGGGGTGCCAAATAAAAATCGGCGAGAAAAGAACTGTTAAAAAGTCGTAAAAACTTTTTAACGAGCCCGGACGAAGGCGGCGCGGGAAGCGTGTGGGCCTGTGGGAGCGCCTCCTCCTCGTCGCAGTGGAAAATTTCGCGCCGCGAACGCCGGCGGGAGATACGCCGCACGGAAAGCGGCAGCGCGAGGCGGCCGAAGGCCGGCGAAAGGAGCGCCCGCCGATCTCTTTATCTCGCGCGCGCGGCTTTCGCGCCAAATCCGCGGCGAAGGGCATGCCCCCCGCGCGACGGAAGAGTCCTTGGCGCGCACCGAAAATTACGGGTTGTCCCTCCTCCCGCTGGCCGATGAAAAATGCCCCGGACCTACACTCGCCGCTGCGTGACTGCCAAACGACGCGCCCCCCTCGGGACTTGCACTTTCCGCCGGGATTTATGATTCGCGCGGCTGCGGCGGTTCCGCCGCGGGCGGGCCGACTCACCGCGATACCGGCTGTTTTCAATTTCAGCGCTGATTGTGCGGCCGCTTATTATTTTTTTTTTCATTCGATCGGCCTAATCGCGCGATGCGCTGGAAATTTTGTAATTTGTCGGGTAAACATGCAGTGGTGGAAGCGGAATTGAGCGTGAGCTAATGCTCGTTATATATTGTTGTAAAATCATTGGTATACGAAATGGACTTAAATAGTAAAAAATAGAGGTGTGTATATCAATGTATACTTTGTTCCGAATAAATTTTCGAATTAAGTAAAAAAGGCAGTGATTAATTATTGGACGTAAATCTTGTACAAGTGTCGAATTAAAAGAAGAGGGGTGAATGACTGGAAGATGAAGTATATTATTCAATTTCCTTTTTAACTTTATCGTATTAGCACATGAGTTATCTGCCGCGATAATATTTCACTTAAGAATGAATAGATATACTTTGCGAACCTGTTATTAAATGTTGTTAAAAATACAATATATTAAAAGTGCATTACAAGCACTTTAGTTAGTCAAGTTGAAACTCCTTTATAAGTAAGCGACTATTGCGGCTACTTTAAGACTTAAAAAGCGCTTTGAATCGCTTTATCGGACTTTGTGTGTATTTTTTAAACCGCAAAGTACGATTAAAACAATTTAACAAAGCACACATTCGGTGAAATTGTTCTTTGAATCGTAAAGCGATTGTTTGAAATACGACACGGTAAAAGTCCATTTCGTATACAATAAATCAATATTGATCTCATGATTTTTAATCAATTTGCGTCCGAACCCATCAACTAAATGAGCCGCTATAAATAGCTTCGTTACGCAATCCCCCGGGAATCGAGGCAAACATGATCATTAACAAGTGTACATATTTGGGAAGTTTTTTTTACACGAGTAATTCCAACCAAAAAGTGGTAATTTTTTGTCCCGATACGAATATTATGTAAAGAATGGTGGAACGAGATCTGTTTAAGTCCACATTCCTTTTTTAAGCGCATAGAGTACATACAATCGCCCTAAAAAGCGCACACCACAAATTATTTTTATCAATAAACGAGACGTCTGCACCGACGGAGTTCGTTAATCTCGACGATAAAATGCGATCGGCGACAATTTCATAATAAAATCTTTAAAAAAAAAAAATGTCCAACGCAATCGCTTTATACAAAACGTAATGCACTTTTGTACGCCGCTGAAGCTTAGTATTAAATTAAGCTCCGACCAAATGCTATATCCCGATGAGTGAAAAAAGTCGCGTCGACTGAAAAAGCGAGTGTCCATATAGAAACGATAGGCTGGAAGGTTTTTCGCCGAATTATTTTCGAATCCATTTAACGTGTATTAAGTTAATGTCGGTATCGGCGTGGTACGGTCGCCCGATCGCATGGTACGCGCGAAGCTGACGACCCGTGTATCGCTACCGTACGGCTCGTTCCCTCGTTCCTCGACTTCTCGCCTCCCCTACTATGCTCTGACGTTGATTTACTTCTACTTCAATCGCTTTTACATTTTTTATATTGAATATAGGCTACGTTCGATTATTTAAAATAAAAAATAAAGTTCAAATCTATTTAACGAAGCTTGAAATTTGTGCCTAAATATAAAGATTTTTGAACCGCCAATTTTCAGAGATTTGCGTAAAGATAAACCTGCAGACTAATTATGAGTACTGTAGAAACTTTGATGTTTAATGATAAAATGTAGTACAAATGATTGTATAAAATTATTTAATTATTAGTTGAAAACTGCTTGAGAAAAATTTGAAGTGCACTTCATGTTTTTTATTATCTTGATCATCTTAGACGTGCGGATCATAAAGAAGTATACAGAACCGATAATGTAGATTACTATTTAATGCAAACATTATAAAAAAAACCTTCTACGTATAATTTTAGGATACAAGCATAACGAAGGCGGTGGAGGTAGGAAGGGTTAAAAGAGAGAGAAAAAACTGATAAAGAGAGCGAAGAAGAACGTGAGAGGGGAGTAAGGCGAAAGTACGCAGTTACGTGTGTCCGCCGAGCTCGCGCGGATGGCGAGCAATAGCCGGATCTAAATATAGCCGCGATAAACACAGGCAGTTAGTGTGTAAGCCGCACTCTCTCTCTCTCTCCCTCTCTTTCTCTCTCCCTCCCGAACGTGTGTATCCTTGAATGCTTAAATAATGATGCAAGATGCGGATCCATGGTGGTCGACACCGTGGGACTTTTCGACCAGCGCCGAGAGCTTAAAGAAGAGGGAGGGAGAGAGAGACGACAGCATCTCCTTAAATATTGGTGTGGGAGGAGAGGAGGAGGCGAAGTGAGTGAGGGAGTCTCTTCCTTATCTGAGAGCGTCCAGCCGCGATTTATGGCGTCGTTTCGCGAGAATCTCTTACTCTTTAAGTCGTCTGTGCGCCCGCGATAAATTTCCCCCCTTTACCCTTTTTACCTCCCCGCGTGCATCGGCCGGGCGCATGTGTGCGCAGCCCTTAAAGGTGCGCGGCAAATTCGCTGCCAATACTGCCTTGACCGAATTTCTTAATTTTTTCGAAACAACGTAAACGCAGTTTTAACTAAATAATTTATACAATGATTTCCGGTTGCTCAGTTTCGACTGATTGTCATAATTATTAGATCATACACGGTTAAAAAAAAATTACCTACTTATTTCGTTTGTACAACAGAACATCAAACAAACTGTTTGTTAATTTAACACTCAAGTCGACATACATGCGTATAAACGTAACGACCTACGATTTATAGCAACAAATATTTCGTTTTTCAAAGTAATGTACATGAAATATCTTAATTTTAACAAAACAGAATTTTAACTAATGAAAAAAATAACTAATTTGAAACAGAAACAAGCTACAGACAATGCCAAAAATATTTTGCCGTTAGCTTACGAAACATTTCGGAGAAAATGAAAAGTGCAACAATATCGGAGTCGAAGGGAGTCAAGGCAACGCTGGAAATAGTCGCTCCTCCGCGAAATTACCTGCGCGGAGGATCCGGCGCATTATTACGGCGCGCGACAACAGTCATGCGGGGTGAAGGGGAGGCGAAAAATCGAGGAAGCCCAGGCAAGAGAGAGGCCTTCGGCCAGCCTCGAAATTCCGAGGCGCTGGAAAAGTCGCGAAAGCGCGCAATAACTCTTGCGCCGGGACGCGGCGACCAATTAAATTTATGGGCCACGAATGAGCCCCGCGCGGAAGGTTCGCGCGGCCCGAAAGCGGGGCAAACGCGCCGAGAGGCAGCTGTGCACTTTCGATTCGCTCCGCAGCTTTGAGAAACTTTTTCGGACGGCCTCTCTTCTCTCTCTTCCCGTTTATATCGGGAGCGCCATGACTCCGTATTATGAAATTTAACGCTATCGGCCGCTTTAAATAGGAGGTTCGCTTTGGTCGACGCTATTTTCACCCGTTGGCTTCTATAATTAAGTTTGTTTTTTTAAATGCGAACCTCTCGTTCCTGTTTTTCTTTTCTTCCGAGTTACTCGACGCGGGGAGTTCAATTATTAAATATTTTCTAAACATTCGCTGGAATCGGCGAGACTGCGAAGGTGGCTATTAGATGTGACACGATAATCGCTAAATGTACAATCAATTTTTCTCAAGCATTTTTTAATCGCCCGCGATCGTTTAAGGCGATAATTTTGTAAAACATGAAAATTACTAATAATGACTCACTGAAAATGGCGATTGAACATGAGAGTGCAAGACGAAAGAATGCGATTTACTCCGATAAATATTTGAGGTATTAATTAATCAAATTATTTCAACTGCTTTCTTCTTATCAATTACAATATCTACGCTCAATTCTCTTAAGATAAGAGAAAGTATAAATAAACTAATATCGATATCTTTATGATGGATTATATTTGTATCATTTTATCGGGGTTTTATCATGTGACGAAAGCTCACGCATGAGCTTATACAATTTTATGTTATTATTTTTTAGCATAGCTCTTAGTTTGGTCATAATTACAGTTAAAAATAAATTGCGGGCTGCAATGTCGTACTGATAATATTAGACTGACGCACCTCATAACCTTATAAAACAACACATAATAAAATCATTAAAGCTCGAAGAAAATTGAGACTAAAATTGAATGAAAAATGACGTTTTCTGCAGAGCGTGAAATAAGATAACGATCTAGGTACAATAGAAGCAATTTAAATGGATGCTCAATAAATTCATCTAAACAAATAAATTTGTAGCTTCCACGTCTATTAGTTAGGACGCGACTAAAATTTAGATAGCTATCTACTGAGCCGTCAAATGTAGCTCGTAAAAAAAGAGAGACACTAGTAATCCGGTCTTACTAGCATATGTGCGTAACGGTAGCTAAATTAATTTGACATGTAACGCTTACAAGCGTCAGAACCCCCGGAATCACATTATAATTGTCGACAATCAAGCCAAAAGAGTTTGCTGTCGTTTGAAAACAAAGGACTTCGATCGCACTGAGCGCATTACATTAACAACGGAATTTGTCAAGTCATTTAACTTTTAATGTTTTTTTCTAACGTGGGAGGGAAAAAACGGTACAAGCGCAACATTTTTTGCATTAGATTTTTCACGGTCTCTTGAAGGTCGATAATTAGTGTGTGACGAATAGTAACGTTTTGTCGAGTCTATTAACCAGGTTAGGCTTGCTTTTGTAGCGCTTCAACAAAAGCGATCATCCATAATTCATGTGTTTTTTTTTCTCCAGATCTAGATTTTTGAATTATAAAGTTGGCTACGAGCGCCTTTTTGAAATATCGATTTAAGCATTTAAATTATTTATAATTATACATTCTTTTATTCACTGTTTCTCTATTTTAAAAATAGGCAATTATCAAAGCGACAATGCGAGCGCGCTCGCAAATTCCATCACCGCGAAAAGTGGGCGGCGAGCCGTTCCAATCGACGATCAAAAGTGTCCGATTAGCGCAGAAAAAAAAAGTACGTGGAAGCACATTATTTTTTCAGTCGTTTGAATTTTTTTTCGCGAACATTTCAGCTTGCGAGCGCGGCGTGCAGTTTTTTTTCTCTGTTCGTTCATCGGCATGCAAGACAAGTGCAGGAGACTGACACACGAGACTCGGCATTTTCCGGCAGGTGGAGAAAAAGACGACGGTGATGTGTAACGTTACGTAAGGATTGAGTGATAAATGACGCCTGAAATGCGTTTATTATTAATGTACGGCGTATTATCTAATTCCTCGTTTTATTATCGTTATTACGGATGAAGAAAAAAAAGGACTTTAACGTCTGACGGTGAGATTGAATATTGATAACGAATCGCATGCCTCGGTTTTCCACAAATTAATTCACAAAGCACGCAGTAGTTGTAGCAGATTTTGGAGAATAGATAATGCAGTAGTTGAGTATTATCGCGTAATTATCGTTTCCACATCAATTTATTTCGTAATACTTCTTTCCAGTGTTTAAAAATAGATTCTCAACAACTATGATATCCATCGCATCGAACTTACTTATCATTAAAAAATCCTCTTTAACAATTTTATCGCTATATACAATAAAAAGCCGGAATAAGTCGAAACGATCCAACCGCAAAAGAAAGCTCCCTCCGAAAAAATTGCTACAATACTACGAAAAGCTCGAGAATTGCGCGCTTGGAATTCCGGAGCTTGAAAACGGCCGGAGCGCGCGGCTGTTAGATAAGGCCTCTCCTCTCGCTCGCCTCTCGGTGTACAGAGTCCGCGCGCTTGCGCCGGTCGGGCCTGTGACCCTCTGAATGCGCAACTTGTTGGAACTGTTGAAACGGGATCGCGAGTTGCATAGCAGAGCAGCGCGGTTCGGCTCGGCGCGGAGAGCCCGAGAGCGTCACGCGGTACTGCAAACATACTCGGCTCGCGCGCGCGGCTCTATATTTAGAACCGCGACATTAAGCAGCTCGTGCGGCTCTAGGCTCCGCGATAGACGCGCTGCGGCGACCAACAGCCGGACAAATTAAGTCGATATTGCACCGCGCCGCTGCAGGCGGAGATAAATCGAGCCACGGGAGACGAGGCGACGTGTACAACCGACGCGCGCGATCCTCGCCGCAGATAAAAGCCCCTGCGTGTAAGGAGCACACCGCCTGGATCACCCGGACCGGTGTACACGGGGGCACCTTTTTTCTTTTGCGAGAGCCGCATCTGGGAAGCCGCAGGCTCGGCGCTGCCTGACTTTAAACGCTTTTTCGCGTCGAGCCTTGGTTCTATTAATAAAGACGGCTTTTTTTAAGGAATGGTTTTTCCTCGGTTAGATAATGGAGGCTTGATTATGCTTTGAGACAGTACTTTGAATTGATTAATAGTTAATTAACCGGTGCGCCTTTTCTGTGCCCAATTGGTAAATAAGAATCAGATTTTACGGACAATGTTTATTCTTTTCCTTTGTCTTTACTAATGCATGTTTAACTTTTTTCTATTTTAAAAGATGGTAGACTTTATGCAAATTTGCAAATTGTTACAAGTGAATTGAAATCGAGCGGCCAAGTGTAATTGCAAAATTAAATAACGCCATTTTTCAGTTTCACACTTTATCCTATCTACGTGATCAAAAATCGGATTGAAGTGATCGATGAATGTCAAGCTGACGTTAAGACATTTTTCTACATTTTTTTTCATAAAAAATACTATTACTTTTTTATAAATATTACTGTGCAATATATAATCTTAGGATGAAGTGACGTATTTGAGTAAATGCTACTCACAACTAATAAAATCGTTACAATCGCGAGCAAAATTATGATTTTACAAGTAATTTTTACACGTAAACAAACAATAACTATTTAAATACGAATTTATTTGAAATAGCAGCTGCATCATAAATATCTTTCAGAATTGTCAATTAAGTTAATTATCAGCGACGAGCCTTTAGCAGAGCGAATCCTCATAGTGTCCCGATTTCATAGGAGCGCAACTCGACCGTAGGTAAAGGGACCTCTCTCGCACCACTATTATTTACTCGGACAGAGATTGCCGTAGGAAGCGTGTAGTTAACGCTTGATTTTGATTAAGATTACTCGACGCACTGTTCTGCGCGGCGGCCCCCTCCCCCCTCGCCCCCCTCCTTTCTCGCGCATTACTCGCGAAAGAGAGCAATATTTCTCGGAGGTAATTACCGAGAGCGCGAGCGCGGCAAGGCTCCCGCATTTAATATATCGCTCTCCCGACGGATCGCGGCAAAAATTATAGTTGCGCCTATCGGCGTAACGCGCAACCTTTCTATACGGATCGGCCGCACGGCGCTTTTTCTTTTGCTCAAAAGTTCACTCGGCGCGAGCGCGCGCAGCTTTGTAATTACGACGTTAGCGAGCGCCTCGCCGATTTGATACCCTCGACATTTTTTTCGTCGTTAACGTCGAAACGCAGCTGCGAGGGAATTTTAAGTATCCAGCCGATCGGGTGATTTTAATCCTAACGACCACTGACGGCTTCATTCGCTTTTTTACGGTTTTTCGATTTTTTTTATTATTGGATGATTAAGAAGCGAACATAGAACAATAAGCAAATATTGAAATAATTAATCAGCGTGACACTCGATAATTGAAATTTATCGTGGTCCGGAGGCGGCGAGTCACAAGGTTAAAATTATTAAAGAGAATTGAGCCTGCGAGTTCTTTAAAAATCGCGAACATAACCGAGGTGAAGATAGAACGCGGTAAAAATAACTCCTCATTACGCGATGATTCATGTTTTATCTCCACTTCGTGAACGTCTTTTAATAGCCTTTTTTTTATGCGTCGATCGGGGCGTTGTGGATCCATACGGTCGATTCGCTTGTGCAGCGGCTTTCGTTTAACGAGATGTAGCTTCGAAATCTTTCGTCGATTATGACATCGATACCGCTGTTGACTAAGAAATGCCGATTCCAACAAAGTAGGTCTCGCGAATGATTAGCATTTCTCGAAACTTTTTTTTCCGCATTTGAATTTCAATTTTCTTTTCGCCAAGGTGTGGGTCAGCTGCCCGCAATTTTTATTGCCTCTTTTTGCGCGTCAAAATCGTTCGAACGTGACAAAAATAACTTTTACCCGATCGCTCAAAACAATTGAAACTTTGCTTTCGATGGATTTCTCTTATTCATTTTTTTCGTATATAGTTTTATAACGTTATTTGAATTTTTTAAAGAAATATTTATGCTTTAAATGCGGTACAAGGATAGTTTCCAATAATTACGACGTTTACAGCAGAATAAAAAATTACATGGAAATTATTTTGTACGCATTCCTCGCAGAACAAACTACCGTTTGCAGCTTATCGCACGACATGTGCAGTAAGACTCCACGCCAAGGCGTCAAGACTTTTTAATTTCTATAATTTACGAATTAGCCATTTATATTATTACATAAAGTAATAGCCGGTAATAGTTAGTTGAATCTTCAAAGTGGACGGATGATATTAGAAAGAAAATTGATGTAAGTGCACGAAAATTGCCACAAGCAGAACTGCAAGAAAGCGCGTCGCATCGTTCACTCGAATGCGTGACATCGCACTTCATTCGCAATTATTTAGCCATTAGATCGCGCCAGAGCGTTGTCACAACACTTAGCGGAGTGCGCAGATTCCCGTCGAAATGATGTAGTCACGACATGCGACGGCGGAGATGAGCCCCGTCGAAGGGAGCGCTGATCAAGATGAGTCTTTGCGAAACGCTGCCATTTAGGTTCTTGAATAAAAATTTCTTCAGGTTCGTCGCCGTGTCTGTTTCACACGTTTCTCTTCACTTGTATGATTAATAAACGACTTGTTTAAAGTCGTAACTTGTTTGAAATCCACCGTCAGTGACATCCATAAAGTAAATAACCCCTCTAAAATGAAGAAGTGAAATAAGTAAATAATCGGTTATATTAAAATAACAAAGTTTTTTGTTGCAATAAGTGCATTAACTTTGACTTGGAATTCTCTTTTTAAAAGGAAACTTATTTACTTACTTATATTACAAATCCTATAAAAAATACTATTAATTTTCACGTAATAGTAATATATGTTTTCTTTTAAATTTAAAGAACTAATTAATCCTCGCAACTGGACAATTTTGAAGTTAAGACAAAAGGCGCAATAGACGGAGGAAAATAAAAGCGCATCTGCGAAGGGAATAACTGGGTCATTCGTGCATCTCCTGCGCCGTCCGAAGAAACTGGCATCATCGCAGCGGCGATTAAGCGCGGCCTAAGCGATCCCGGCCAATTCTGCCGAGCTCTTCCGGTGACTCTACTGCGCCACATCGGCATGGCAAATAAAAGTGCGCGCCGAACAATTCCGCGCGCTCGCGCGCACGCAACGGAGGAAAGTGCCGCGACGTCTCCCCCTCGGCCAATTAGGCCCTAATTGAGGCGACGCTGAGAAAAGAGCCGCGCGAATCGGCGGCATCGGCGTCGCTCCAGCGCGCCGAATCAGGTCGCACGAGCGACTCCTGCAGCCGAGACGACGATGCTCTCTTCTTTTCGTCTTTCGAGGAGACTGGGTAAAATCTTGTTTTTTAATCTATATGAAAGTGCAATGAAAAAATGTTTAATTTTGAATTTTAATTTGAATGAAAATTTATTGTAATCAGATGTTATATCTGTGTAAAATCAATTTTACACTCATTGTATTAATATTCGTTTCATTTAAACAAATTGCACACAATTTGTTCAAGGGTAATAAAATGTTAAACTGCATATTTAAATCATGCAAGGTTTTACGAAGAATTGATATAGAACTTTTTTCACGATGCCGATTTTTTAAAATCAATTTTGCAACAACCAAATGATATTGATAACCATACACGCGAGAATTTGATGATTTCAACTATTTCTTCGTATCTCAGAGTTCGATGCATTCATTTGAAAGCACATAAGACCAATTTGATTTAGATGTAAGTACGGGATACAGGTTTAAATTTAACTTACAACGTAAAGCAGCTCATAAAATCGACCCGTAAATGCTCTATGCGCGTGGCTAATTTCGCTCTCGCATCCAGGCTGAAATAGAACAGCCATATATTTGCTTTGCAGCATCAACAAAGAAAACCTTTTAAATCCTAATCAATTCCCGCTGAAACTAGACCATTTATAAATGAAAACTTTCCAGAAACCGAACGTCCGATAAAAACGGCCGTCGACGCAATTAGCTCGCGGTCGTCCACCCAATGGCTTTTCCCAACTCCGACGTCGCCCACGCTTATTTCTCGGTACTCGATCGGCGAGTGAATGAAAAACGCAATAGCCGAGGGAGGAAGAGGCGAAGCGCCGATGACAATGCGCGCCGGCGAGGAGGAAAGCCCCGGCGGAGCGGAGAGTTGACCTCGCGTAACACCCGGTTACGCAAATAATTATAACGGGAACGGAGTGTGCGAGCCGCGATCGCGGCGTATCGCTCTTTATTGCTCGCTCGGACTCCGCGAGGATCGATCTACTAGGCGGCGAAGACTGCGCGACGGCGGCTCATTGTTCCCCGCTCGTTACGTCAAGTGGCTCAATTCCCGCCGATCCCCGAGAATTTTTCATGAGATTCAATTCCAGCTTCCGTATACTGCGCTTTACTCCCCGCTTCGCATTCATTTATTCGCGAAATCGGGAAAGACTTCGCGGAGCGGCTATTGTTTCTCCTAGCGTCACGAATGGTCAATCACACTTTTTAAATTGTCTATAATTTATATATTTATATTTAAAATTCCTTTTTTATTTAGTACAATTTGATTTAATTATAATTATGATATTAATTATTTAATGTATTTCATTAAAATTGTAAATCCGAAACATAATAATCCGAACAATCACTCTATTTCAGAAAAAATGGAGCTTTAAGCTCAAATGACTTGGTTTTCACTCAAACAGAGTACTTCTTCACATCATGCGATTCTGCGTCAAGTAAGTATATAGATTTGAAGAAGAAAAATTTGAATTTATTATAAGTTGAGTTTATAGATAGAAACTCATTCCCAGAACCAGTACTTTATATTTATACACAAAATGAAAATTTAAGCAGTAAATTACATTAAAAAGCATCCGAGTAAGTAAACACTCGAGTACGTTATCCGAGTATTACGTTCGCATAAATATTCGCGTCCGAGCCGAAGATTTTATTTTTACATAATACGCCGCGTCAATGATTATTTTCCATCAATTCGCCTTTACTATTTTCGAGCGCGTAACGGACGAATGAGTTAAAATCATCGAGTCGTCCGGCGCCGGTTACTTTTAAAATAAACCCAGAATCCGAGCGATATTTTGCGCGAAGTGTATTAATACAGAGAAATAGGTTATCAATATTTACGAAGGGACACACGGCGCGCTCTTACGTTTTATTACATAATTTACCGGTTTTCTCGGCGAAGGTGCGCGCGCTAAGAAAACGTCCGAAGCGCGCGCGTGTCGTAAACTATCGACTGCGCGGGGATCGTTTACAGTCGCGCGACGGATATGCGCGCGGGGCGAGGCCTCACTTTTTGATCTTCGACTTCGTTTTTATTGGAGTCGAGCGCGCCGCGCGCTTGTTTTTCCGTCAGCTGGCTCGTGCGTCCCTATATCTCTCTTACACTGCTTGCGCAGACGTGTAACTCTTTTAATCTGCTCTCCCGCTTTATCTCCGCTGTACTTATTTTTACGCCGATATGTAAACATCTTTTTATGCGCGAGCTCATTTGAAAGTTAAATCAAAGTATCATTGCACCGCGGCCTGAAATGAAGACATCGGCGCCTGCTTTCGAGCGCTACTTTCCCGTTTGCGGAAAAATCCATTAGGCTGGCGGTGCACACGTCCGTCGGGGTGGGAATCGCACGAAAAAGTTTGCACACGGCGGAAGGAGGAGGCGAGGCTCCACATTTTTCCGAGACGGCGAAAATTTGATTAAAAGCGCATCGCTCGCGCTGCTAAACGCTACACGAGCTAAAATGCTCCAGATAGATATCGCCTTCGTTATTGATGCGGACGTTCGATCCCGAAATAAACCGGCATGCCGAGCGAGTATTTTGCAAAAGGAAACAAACAAAACGATTCAATGGGAGAAAACGAAAACAAGAGCTCTATATATAGCTCGTCGCGCGCGCGCCGTAAAATCGCTAATCATTCTCGAATCAGCGATGTGTAACGAACCGAGGCGAGGAGAGTGTATCCCTTTAGCCGCGATTGCATTCTAAATCGACGAATGGGCCGCAGTTAGCGTTTACGCGGCCGCCGAGAAAATAAGGCAGTTTGCAATGGTATATATCGTTTAGCCCCTCGTTGTAATTACATTTCACAGCGAGTTGCCTTAACGAGTTGATTTTCAAAATACAATCTCCGCGAGTGGATCGCGCGAAATTTGAAATATAACGCAGCGCCGAGTGCCCGCCTGAATTTTAAGAGCAAACTGTACCGGAGCAGAGGACGACTGGTGTTTCTTAACGAGTTACGCGAACGGGTTCTTAATCTCATTATAATAGATACAATTCGCGCGGTGATTATTAAGATGGAGAAGATTTTTAAGGCAAGCCTTCATTTTTCGCTTCTCCCCCCAACTTCAGCCGCGATTAGAAATTCGCGCGCTAAGTCGTTACCGTTAGAAGCCGCGTAAAATAGAAAAAAAACTATCGCGACGGGGTAATCGAGCCGAATAATCGGAGAGCTTCAGGTAAGCTCCGGCAGGGAGTCAAAGTCGGGGCATCGACAAGCTTCTGGCTCTCTCGCCGGTGGCCGGCTATAAATAGTAGCGCTCCGCCGCGAAGGTCAGGGGAATCAGCAGTTTTCATGCAAATGTGCCGTCGATAGAATAATATCGCTCCTTTTACGGGCGCGCGGAGCCTGTCTCTCTCTCGGCCGCTCGCTTCCTCCTCGCACGGATAGGTATATTAAACTCTTCCGTCCTCTCCCTTCGGTATTTACCCGCGCGTTTTCTTTTCTCGCTTGATTAGGAAAGTTACCGGGATGCAATTAAGGCTCGGCCGACTGTTGATTTTCCAAACAGAGGAAAAAGAATAAAGGGTCGGGAGAGACCGGCCGGTTGATTGAGGCGCTCATCGATTTTTATATCAAGAGCCCCGGCGACGGGACGCGAGAGGCGGACGATTTCACGAGTTTGAAAAGTTTATTTGCGCGCCGACAGCCGAGCACAATGAGCGCGGCGACCAATCGGACGCCCGATGAACCTTTCAGACATGCAAATTACATTGGAAAGCTCGCGGAGTGTCTTGATATTCCGACGGCGTTGTGCAAATTTAACTGTCGGTGTCGTCATACACAAATAGTAAAATAGTAACGGATTAAATTCGAAATCGCGTCGCTTCGCGCGAGTTCAAAATTCCATCGAGTTTTTTAGCGATTTCATAAATACCACGTGGGAGAGGCTGTATAAAGTAAATAGAAAATGTAATAAAGTTGAAGACGCGTACGCTAGTTTACTAATGGCTCGAACTTTATTTCACTTCGGGATTGAAGCTATTAGATAGCCGGAGGAAGTTCGAAATTAATTTTATATCTGGAAAGGCAGAAAGTTTTAATCCACTTCGCGAAACTTTTCTCCCCGACAGGTTTCAGCAGTACGAAGTCACTTTAATGAATTGCATTTATTTTATTACGTTACCAGGCGCAACAGCAAGTGTACGACTTCACGCGCGCACTGTTATTACAGAGTAGTTTCTCGTTATGGGACCTTTTTTTCACCTTCGGATGCAAATTTTAGTTTATTTTTTCCGCTGCCAAGCGTCGCGTCGATTTACACATTCTTTTTACGTCTAATTAAATTTAAACCTATAAATAATAATAAAGTTTTTACTATCGCTCGACTCGCTCGAAGCTAATTTTAGCCGCATGCTAATTAATATCTGCACCGAGATAAAGCATTGCGCCGTGTATTTCTTACTCGGCTCCTCAGGAAGTCGCGATATAGCCTAAGGTCGAACTACTTTTTTTTCGCGCGACCATAAAAATTAAACTAAAAAAAGTGTAGCGCAAAAAAGAGAAAACAGTAAATTCACGACGATGACAGCGGAAGGATAAGTGATAATACAATTTACCACTTCGAACTTGTCGCACGTTGAAGTAACAAAAACGAGTTTTTGTACAGAATAATTAACCGAGAGGTGACTAGAAAATTACCTTATCAACCGCGCGGTCTTAATCTCGCAGATAGCGGAGGCATTTAGATCAGCGGCTTACAAGATGTTAAAGCGGAGCTTTGGGATTTACGACTTCATTGCCTCGGGAATTACAAACGGCGCCCCTCGGAAACTTTCGAGCGAGCTAAAAGCGTTTACGCTTCTTACGATTTTCGAAGGCATACTCCGGCGCGCATTCATCACGCCGGGAAACTACATTTCAACGGAACTATGTACTCGCGCGGTGATGAATGATTCCGTCGAGCGCACTTTCTGCAAATCGCTCGGAATAAGGACTTCTGCGAAAGGTTAAACGAGCGGCGTGCAACGATTAAAACAATTAAATATTTAAAAACAATTAAATTCTCATTAAGTGGGGAGGCAATTAATAAAAATTTAAAAGCGGAGCGGCGAAAGCGCATCGCTGGCGCACGCGCGTAATTATCGCAGGCCAACAGGTGGCTTGTAACCGCACCGCGGCGGCATGCGGTTCGGCGTTTCGCGACGTCACGTGACGCGGTTCTGTTTGAAAAAGTCTTTTTCCTCTTCCCTTTTCTCCCCCCCGTCCCGCGGGCAGTGCTATAAATATACGCTGGCGACTCGTTTCTCGCGCGTGTGCCCCGCGAGTTTAATTGCGAAAAGCGCGCGCTCGCGAGCGGTGGGGAGAGGAGGGCAGAAGACCGGTTTCTCGCTCGATTAATTTTCGGTGCCGATGACGGCGGAGTTAAGAAGTTAATTTGTTGCTATAATTGATTGAATTAGCGCGCCAAGTTTAAAGGCGATTTCGACCCTTTTTCTCATCGCCCGAGACTGCGGTGCATTGTTCTTGGGCTCGAGTGTAAACAATTTTTAATGTATCGACGCTAGGTCCGTTTGAGCGTGTGCAGCTACTCGGAGAGGCTTCGATCAATTTACTGTAAAGTGTAGAATTTTACGATTGTGGATTTGCATATGTTCGCTCGTAAAGCTAACGTGGATGGGAAGAATTTCCTGTGAAAAAGAAATAAAACGGTATGTTTATGCTCTATAAAAATAGTAATTTCTGTACTAATTGATCGTGTAAAATTTAAAAAATTCTTTAAACACTGAAATATTTCAAAAGCAGGCAAACGCTTGCATTAATAAAATAATTTTAGAAAAAAATGAGGCGAACCATTGAAAATGGTGTATCGTTGAAATATCGAGAAAAAAGAAGAAAACGAAAAGGATACTGAAAAGGGAGAACTTTTACAACCAGGGGCTACCGAGAAACGTTCCACTCGAAAAAACACGCGCATGCGACTACATTCACTTTACGTCGATGCACGTGTAATTCGCAATTTAATAGGCAGGGTAAAGCTCCGCTATAAAACTGTATCCCCCAGAGTCGCCCTGATACTATCGCGTCCTTGTGTTCTCTATTATTAGGCACGCTTAGTAAATATCTCGCTCGCTCAACTTGCCGAGGGCTGAAAAAAATGTCTGAACTTAAGAAAAAAATGCGATCATGTAGCGAGTGAATAGGCGTGAGATAAGTGCGACCGGTAATACCGGAACACGCGTCGTCGCGAGCGTACAGATTTTATTTTTTCAATTGACGCATTGTATACGTATATACACCCGTGGAATATACTGGAAAGGAATCGAACGGGGTTTAATCGACAGCGAATACCTTTTTTGTTAAATTACATCCTTTAAGGAAAGTAAGTCTTTTGGCTATAAAGGTTTTAAACGTAAAGTAGATTTTCTAAAATTAAGATTCATTTATGCTTTTGTAAAATTTTTAAATTTTAATGATTTGTTTATGTTAATGTCTCATGAATATTTCACTTCTTGTCATCATGGGGCAAACTTTGAAGTCTACCTCAAAATTTTAAGGTGCAACCTGTAACGTTCATGAAACGTTGGCACTTAAAACAACATTTTAACGAAATCCGAAAATGTAATCGTATGTCTAGTTTCATATAACATTTTTAACGTAAAAATGACACATTACATATTTTAATACGTGTGTCCAAAAAATCATTTTTCTCAGGAAAAGTTCAGTCCAATACGTCATAAGTGAATAGCTATAATGTGACAGATGTTACGATTCACTTGTTTTATTAAACGAACTCCAATTTTTCACACAATTGATTCTTAAAAAAAAAAAAAAAAAAATAAGTGAAAAGGAAAAGATGAACTGTGTACTTACGTAACTGATCATGGGTATGTTGCGAGACTGAGCTACGGTAGCCTCAACGTAGCAGGAGCCCTCCGGTCCAAAAAAAGCTGCGACTCCGTCACAGATCATATCGATCATTGCCTTGGTCGCCTCAACGGTCTCGCCTCTGGTGTCATTCCATCGCATTACCAATCTCACGTCCGGCAGGATATTTGGATCGTTGTTGATCTGGAAATCCAATTATAACGAGTCAGTAACTTTTTTTATGACCAACCTCTTTTTTCTGCAAAATCTTACACCGTATTAAAATTGTTTATTTTTCTTAAGCTTTAAAAAATAGACCTCAAGACGAACTTCTTTCAATTACTGTTACTTCTTTCAATAAACAATAGTTAAATATACTTTCTGTAATGCAAACACGCCCTTGGTGTGCAGATGAAGTAATTTTAAATTTATTTTTCGCGATTGAGTAATAAATCCTTCGTTCGCAAACGTAGGTATAAATTACGGCAAACAACGCAATTAATTCGAAACAATGATCGTAAAGTGAGTTATCCCCAGGCGAAGCAATAAAGCATCCCTGCGCGCGGATCTTTTAAATCGCAAATCCGCGGCGGCTCACGTCGCGGTCGAAGCTCCGCGGCGATCACGTCCGCGGCATTAGCATAATAAAGCTCATCAGCGTACTTTAGTCCCGACGATTTCCGACAAAAGGAGAATAAAAAAACACGAGAAGAGGACGAAGAAAGCGGCGAGTAAGCCGGAGCGCGACGCAGACGGCGACCGCACGTCCTCAGCATGCATGATGAACTCGCGAGGCGAGCGCGCTCGCGCGCACAGGCGCCGGCGCTCTTTTTTCACGGATGGCCCGGGCCCCGGTGAATGGAGCGATTTTACGCCGGCCGGTATTGCCATTTGCATTTCCCTTTTCGGTGGCTCGCTCGCGAAACGACCACCCGTTTGGATTCCGCCGGGAATACCGGTTTCGCCGACTCCGACTCTCTCTGTAGCTTCTGCCTCTCAGGTGCGAGCAGTTTTGAATTTCTTTTTAAACGTCGACACGGAGCTTTTCTACTTTTGTACGTGCGTTAAAAATATCGTAGCAAAACAAATCTATTTTTGTGCAAAAACAATTTTAAAAATTTCTTACATCCAAGATTCACAATTTCATTAATTAAAGTGTAATACACTTGATTCAAATACTTGATACATTTTTAATGAACATTTCCATTCTTAAGTTAAATAAAAATTTAATTACCGCAATTAACAATGTCAAAATAAATATTCATAAATTCGAACGCTTGAAATTGCGCGAAAAAAATGCAAGTACAACGAGAGGACCGAAGACAATAGCCGACCGGAATCTTTTTCGGGCGATACACAAGCCAATCGGAGCACGAATCTTCCGCGAATCGAATATACGATCTCCTCTGCAGCGTCGTGGAGTAAACGCATATTCGATCGGGTGAAAGTGCGCCGGCGACTGGATAACCGGCGGCGATGCATGCATGGGAAACGCTTCCGGCGACGCCGAGCGGAGGTAAAAATAAAACGGACGAGGAAAGAGAGAGAAAGATGAGGCAGTATAGTTGAGGAAAAAAGAGTTGCGATTTCGACGTGCGAGGAATACACACGAAGTCGCGACAACTTCATGAGCGTGGCCGAGAGCCACGGCTCAATGGCGGAGACGCGGAAACTCGAGCGACTTTTTTACGCGCAACATTTTAATCGAAGACATTTTCGATAGACGAGAGATTTTTTAAATTCACAATTAATGTTTTTTTTTCCTACCCGCTAAAATAAAGTTTACAAAAACTGACGAATTCGATAAATTTTACTACAATTTTAGTCGTTTTCGTCCTCTCTACTTTAGACAGTAATTAAATCTGTCATCGCTTAAGCACTGCAATTAATTTCGCTAAATTTGTTACTTTTAATGAGGCGCGCAGTATGCATAAGGAAAGCAAGCTTCATTTCGGCGTTAAACGAGCGTGTGTGCCTCTTTGAAGTGTATGCGAGCAGTCGAGTGCTCCGTTGGCCGCGAGTTTACATCCGTTTTCCGCGAGCGACGATTTACGAGTGCGCCGCTCGCTCGGCGAAAAGTCTTTTCACGTGGCGCGCATTAGCGGCTCCGCTGCGCCTTTTATGCCCCGGCGCGCGGGCCGCCGCGCTTGACTTTCTGCGACGATTGTGTCGAGTGCGCGCCGCAACCGTCGTGTGTCGAACTTTCGCGCGTCAATGGCGTTAATTTATGTCCGTTGATTTACGCGCCCCGTTAATCGGGTAATAAAGTTGCACCATCCAGTCCTCAATGCGCCGCTTAAATTGCACCGGCAGAAACGGAGACACACTTTGCGCTCTTACATGGTTTTACGATTATTTATTTAACCTTCCGCATTGAAAGCCTTAGCGGTAAATCATAATTGGTGCTCGCAAGGTGACACTGTTGCTCTTTTTTTATGGCCCATTAAAATTTGTCTAACTGAATCTTTTCAATCCTCGCGGTTTTTTATTCCTTTTGTATCCCTCGGTTAGCTTGCACAATGATGTAAGGTAAACAAAACGTTTAAAAGAAAAATCAGGGAATAGTAACACTTTTATTTGCCTTCTAAATTGTCTTTTATGGCTAACGATGACGATGATTGTAATTAAATTAATTAGAGATTGAATATTTAAACTGTAATTTTTTAAAAATTATTTTAAATTTGAAAAATAAACGAACGCAGCGCATTAAATTCCTATGACGTACAATTTTTTAAATACTCAATTAAAGATATAAATATAAAATCAAAGATGGAATAGTTAACAACATTTTTCATCTAATTTATTCTAAACTTTAAGTTAAAATTTTTAATTTTAAATAACTATAGGAGCTTATGCTGTGCAAGGGTTTAATTGCAGCTAAACAGCTGCATCAGACTATGAGAGTCAGAAAAGTTGAAAAAGAAGACCGAAGGAACGCCTGCAAAAAATGATTATACATCGGACGATGTGTGTAAGGATGAGTTGAACGACCGGACCGTTTTTACATCACCTATTCTTTGCTGTGCTCCAAGACCCCCCGAACGAGTCGGTCGTGCGACTACATATGGGTGCCGACTCGAAATTTCGGGCTCGAATGGCGAAGAAACGGATTATAAAGCGTCGTAAATCAACCACCGAAAGAGATTCGCTCTCCTCCACTATCCCCTATACAGTAAATATCCTGATTTTTTTCGAACGAATGAAGGGCTTCTACGTTTCTAAAGCGACTAGGTCACTGGTCTTTTTTCACTCCAAAGTTATCACCACCGCGGCCTTGCGAATATCTCGTCCGAAAGAAATGCAAATCGATCTGACTGTTGCATCATCAAATTGCAAAAATAGGCACCGAAATCTTTCCACTGCCACTACTGAGCGCATTTTCCCCACTCCCACTCAAGCAAACAAATATCCGAATAAAACGTAGCGTACGACTGATCGAATAAACGTTCGCCAGAGCGGTGCGTCGCTCGCGCTCTCAGATAAGCGCGCCGTTATTACGTAAGTCGCACGGAGGCGCGCGGCGAGAGGTCGTGCAAAAAGCGACGAAATCCGCGGCGATACAAGCCTCTCCCGGAGTAGCCTTTTGCGTAATGCTGCCACTCGGCTCGCGCAAAAATGTTTTTCCTGCGAACGAGCGCGCGCCGTTGTCGTCTGCGAGGGCGAGCGCGCCAGATGCGTCGCGAATAGTTGGCCGGACTCCAGCCGAGCGCTTTTCCACTGCGGCGGGAGCAGACGACCAACGCGGAAGTGCCTCCTCGAGTGATATCCAGCCGGGACCCGGACGGGGGCCGAGCCCCGGCGATTGGGAACACGTGTCGCGCGCGGGGCACAATGGCGGAGCTGCGCGTTTAGTACACGCTGTCTTTCTCTCTCCCGCGCGCTTGGCCCGAGGATTATTTTTTTGTGCATTTGTCACGGCGCGCGGGAGTCGCGGAATTTGGCACGGCTGTGGGAATCGCGCAGACGGATGCAGAAAACTGAGTCTTTTGTCGTACGGCTTGTCTACTTTGAATTAAGACTTCGTTTCGGTGCATTTTGTAAGTTTAGTGTTTAGTGTCGTAACGGTGAAAAATCGTTTGTTTTAAGTTTCTTCGGTCGAAAATTACAATTTGAATCGCTTAGCTCTAGAGAAATATTTTTAAAAGTTGATTAATTTGAACGAAAATGCAGTTACAAAATTTTAAGTGCGAATTTAATTTATTTTCCGGAATTAATTGATAGTCACGGTTGCTTCTATTTCTTTTTGTTTCAAGATTAAAATACATATGCGGCACTTTACAGGAGACTAAAAAGAGTGAATCATGGGATGCAGTCCCCCTTTTTAATCCAGTTTATAAATTAACTCTACCCCGTGATTGATTCTATTGACCCTTGATGACTGTAATCACGGCTACAATGTTATTCTATTGAAGTCTGCTTGGCAACCTGATTTATCGATAATTGATCCTTTCTCAATACAGTAAAACAGCAAAGCTGCACAGCCGCTTTATACACTCTCGTAAATAAGCAGACGCGAAAAATGAATAAACGTTGCCTGTCGCCGTTGCAGACGAGCTGTCCAAAACTATACACCTCGACGTTCGAAAAAGAAGCGTCCGCGAATATGCTCGCAACAATAAACAAAGTCTCTTATTTTTAAAACGGCTAAGCAATCACCTTCGCCCCTCTCTCCAGCATCAATTTTTCGAGGAATCGAGGCGCGCGCCGCGCGAAAAAGAATCGTGACCTTCCGCCGATACAAAAATAAATATGTAAACGCGCGTCGGAGCTGATGATATCTCGGCTGCGTACGCGGGTGGTTACACACGTCGACGCCAATGCACGCGACGGCTCGATTTTGCCAATCAGCCTGTTTTCGAGTAATTGAAGGGCGTCCGGTCATGTACAAGTCGCGTACACACGAACGCGCGCGCAAGAGCCGCCGAGAGAGGCGGCTAAGCCTCAGGGACGACGACTCTTTCCTCTTCAATTTTTTTTTTAAGCATAAGCAAGTCCCGGCGGCGTGCTCGCGATTTTTTTCCCATTTGGATTGGCGCCAAAAACGGTGCGCGTCCCGGCGTTGACCACTCGACTTTTAATTTCCGCCGGGTGGCCACCGTCGATGACTGAGCTACAAGATTGACGAACAAATTGTAAGGCGCGCGTCGAGTTTCAACTTTTGATGCTTTACGTTCACTGTAATGACTTTACGTATTCATTCGAGAAATTCTCAGTTAACAATTATTTTTACAGTTTTCTCGACGATCCCTCAGTCGGCGAGGTCCGCAATGAAATTAGAATTACAACGTCATCGGTGCATATCGTCAGAAACTAATAAACGTATAAAATTATCCTATTTGCGAGCAACGCGGGAAATAATATCCTTAAAGTTCGCTAATTTTACAGTTCGACATAAAATTTCGCATTTTCTCCTCGGCTCACAGAGCGATTGATCAATGTAATGTAATAGAAGTTATACTTTACAGCCGGCTCGTAAAAATTTTTACTCGCCGCGTCTCAATAAACGTCTGTGCGATAGGCTTTGCACGCCGCGAGTGTAGACTTTCACGGTCACCGTGCGACCCATCCTGCCGATCGCCGCAAGCTTGCGCCGCGTGCACTCGCGGAGTGTATTAAGAAACGTTAAAATGTGCCCGTCGGAATCTGATGTTCGAGAAAGAACCGCGAGGAGCAGAGAGCGGCGGGGAGAGGGGAAGCGGCTGTTATCGGCGAATCGACGTAAGAACGCGGCCGATATGCACATACGTAGGCTCTCTCGGCTGTGGAAATAACTTGGTGCGCGTCGAGACTCCGACCGGGCGATTTGCGTGCGAGAAACTGCAGCGATTCTTCGTCGCGTCGCTGAATAAACACGAGCATCGGCGACTGGTGCGCGCAACCTATTTTTTTTCTCCGAATAATGACGCTTCGATAATTTGTAGGTTACGTATTATACGAGCGAAGATTTGCACATTCGACTTTTGTATTTTAAATCTCGAGTCAGCGAGCCTCAATGGAGACGGTTTGAGAAAAAAAGAATTAAAATGACAAGTAAGGGAGGCAAGTTTTTTCTAGAGCGAGGCTCGAATTTTGCAGTAAGTGAGCCAAATGAAAATGAGGAAACGAAATTTCGTCGAAAAGAAGAATGCAGCTTTTTATACGTCAAAAGCAAAAGCCAAGTTGTGCGCCGCGCGACAATGCAGTTGAGGAATGATGATGTGTAAAGGAGACCTTGCAATCTTTCAAATTACACTATGCACTTGCGCAGCACGTTCGAGTTTATAAATACGATTTTATAAAGATCTCTTCCGACTGCCTTGCTAAACAACCACTGCGTCATCCCTAAAATAAAGACATTTAAAAATATGATGTTTCCTATCGCAGGCACGTATGCTCAATTGCTCAATGAGCAGTTTGACGGCTTTAACACTCTCGTGCATTAAATTTTCTCATTCGGTCCAAAATTATTCTATCAATTCATTCAAATGATCCACTTCTCAATCAGGGAATAACTGCAAATTTTTTTTCTTTCATTTATCTCTCTGCTTTTTCGTTGCAGCTAGTCACCGTAAATATGGTAATTCGTTTGAGAATTGGGACACACGAGACGAGGAGTGAGAGAGTCGCACGACGAGGCGGCCGAAGAAGATTCCCAACACGTGCGAGATACAGTACCGGGAGGGGACACAGTGCGAAATCGGCCGGTCGTTTTATATTTATCTGCGCACGCACGCAACACAGTTAAAGGCGGCGCGGGGCGTCAGCGCGCGTCCACTCCCTTCTCTTCAATCGAAAGGCAGGCGCACACGCAGATTGCAGCGAATATTCTTCTCACGGTTGCGCGCCGGTGGCGGTAGCGGCGGCGGCGGCGCAATCGGTTGCACAGCGCGTGGGCGGACCGGCGAATTATACCACTCCGCGCGCTCGCGCACACATATACGCGCGCCTCGGATATTTTTATATTTTTAACCTTCGACAGAGAGATCGCTCCGCTCTCCTCTGCGCGCGCGCGCGGTGGTGGCCACTTTTCTGCCGGCGTTCAGGCCACCTTCTCTTTCTGACTCCGCGCGCGCACTCCCTTTTGCATATTTCCCACATTTCTGCAGCTCCCCGTTCGGTCTCTTCGCATTCTTTTTTTGCCGCTAAGTTATTGTGCGCGGAGTGGCTGGCGTCCTACGAAAAACACCGGGCTGTCGGTGTACTTTCGTCGTTTCATAATCCTGCGAGCGCTCGTGGCGTGAACACAACACGTGGAGTCTGAGAGAACCTGGAAGGCAATAATGCGATGGTAAAATTTCTGTCGTTTTAAATTTTCGAAGAAAAAGATTTTTCGCCGAGAAGGGAGGTGCGCGTGCGCGGATTGCATCGCATTCTGGTCGGCGTCGACGCCTCCGCGTGTGCGAGGGATTCAAAATCAGTCGGATGATTTTGAAGCCGGTGGCAGGGGGACACGTAAACCGGGCCCCGATCTCACGACCGCCTCCTTCTCTCCTCCTCCGCCGACTTGTCTTTTCTCATTCTGGCGCTACGTTTCCCTCCCTTTCTCTCTTTCCCTCCGGTCGGCGATCGTGGGAATCGAATCAGGCACCGGTTACGCCTGTGTACCCTTACGGGCTCCGCGTGTGTCCATGAAATATCGACGAGTCGCGCGCGGCCACGAGCTAAAAGATAAAGACGAAGAAATCGAGCCGAGGAGGGGAGCGGGCCCGTCTCTTTACCTCGGACCGCCGAGAGACGCCGGCGCGCGGGAGGCGGTCTACGCCGGGTCCCATCTTTTTACCGAGATTTATACTTATCGCCCCTACCACCCGATAAACGCTCTTCCTGCTAAGCGGTAACGTCGAAAATTTTAAAATAAAAATAATCGCTCGATGTGTCACAATTATTTTTTTCGCTCACGCTATTGATGCTTAGCAACAAAATTATTCGATCTGTTACGAACCGTGTATACGATTATTATTTTGCAAGTTTCTTATTATGTATATTATCAATTGCAAAAAACTGTAACTGCGCTCAATTATTTTGAATTTCGATAACATCATGATAATAGTAAAATTTATCATCTTATAACCAGCAGAAATTAAAAAGTGGTTAAATACTGATTGCAAAATTAGTTATTGTGTGCGATTACCCAGAAGCAACATCTCCTCACAATCATTCTAAAACGGTTTTTTTTTAATAAAACCATTCTGCTAAGTATGTGACTCTATGTTTCACACCCAAGATCTGTGCAAGTAGTTAAAAAACTGCCACAATCGTTTGACGTACGATGTGAGTTCACAAATACTGCAAAACTCTATATGCAATTGCAAACATCAAAACTCTGAAAAACGAACACACAAACAAATTACATACTCATTAAACACAGACAATACAAAACTGAACTACGAAAATCTAAAATAATGCCAACCGATAACAGTTCAACAAAATGCAGAAAGCGATCGACAACTCACCTCATCGAGAGCCATGGAGAAAGCGCCGGAGATGGCGAGCCCCTGCCTATCCTTGAGTTCGCCCTTGATCGCGGTGAGATAGCCGATGGTGAGGTTCTGGGGCTTCCTCGGCTGGTGCTGCTGCGCCGGCTGGCCATCCTGCTGATTGAGCTCCCCCTGCGGCTGGACCGGCAGCCACTTGTCGACGCTGGGACTACTACTCCGCGGCTGCTGTGTCGTCGACGGGGTGGTCGTCTCCGTCGCCGGTCTCTCGGGTAGCAGCGTAGTCTCGGCCGCCGGCGACTCGTACGGCGTCGTCTCAGTCACCGTCGTCTCGTACAGCGTCGTTATCGCGGGGTCCGGCTCGTCGGGCGGCTCGCCCGTCGGCGGCAGCGTCGTAGCTCGCTCGAGGCTCTCTGCCGTGGGTGATGCTGCTGCTGTAGCCGTCGTCGCTGCTGCGGCGGCAAGGGTGCTGCTGGCGGTGGTCGGCGGCTCCGCGAGGCCGCGGCCTGGACACGAGGCCAGCAGCAGCAGCAGGAACGCGCCGAGCGGGCCGCAGCGATGGCGCTGCTCGCGGCGACGGGATGCTGTCTGGTGACGGGGTCCTTGCTGCTGGCGACGGGGAGGCCTGCGGCGGCTCGTACTCGGCGGACCGGGGCGCATGGCCGCCGCCGCCACCGGTCAGCGCCTCCTTCCTCTCCTCACCTGCAATTAAAAAAAGCCAGTTAGAATATGTTTCTATATTAATTTGTCATGTTTTTTAACTGCAATATATCAGAAATACTTTGAAATAAAATAATGTACCCTCTAAATATGAAACAGTGAATATTCACTCTTTTGACGTAAATTTCATTCTTTTATATTGTAATTATTATTTAAAAATTTACTATAAATTCTTGGGGATAAAAGCCAAGCTTAAGACCTTAGGTCATTGTCATTTGCACTAAATAATACTCGAGGATGTTAGATAAATATTACAATAAAAATTTTAAGAAATGAATTAAAAATAAATATTTAAACGTGCCGGTTGCTTTGTGCAATATGAAATGTCCACTGAAGATAAAGATTTTCTCTTTCAGTGGTCAAGAGATGGGGAATAAAAACCGCGATGGCATAAGAGCGCGCAAGTGAACGCTAATAAGACTGACAGGGGGAGAAATCGCATCGATTACGAAAGCTCCTCGCGGCCCTTTTTACGCAACCGCGAATGCAAGCGTCACTTCATCCACTCGTGAGAAAGAGACAGAATATATATCCGGTATCGCCATCGAGCATTCATTTTTCGTCGCGAATGCGGTCGGTGCACGTGCTACTCTCCTCGGGCCGCTTCTTTATTTGCGTCGTCTTCGCCGAGCAATAGTTTCGATTATTTCATTTGATTTTATGAAATACGACACTCGCGGAGCATTTTTACGGTGCAAAAAGAATTTCTTAAATTAATAAATTAATGAGAGATATTTTAAGAATTATTTTTCGGCATCTAATGCAATCAGTTTTATTGAACAATTAAAAATACAGTTTTTATGTGATAAGAAGATTTGTTGATTCTTATTTGAATTTGAAAAAAAATTAGAAAATAAAATTTAACAGAGGGAAGATTATTTTCGAGATTCGCTTACTCTATTCACGTTCCTGCAATATTTTTAATTGTAGGTCGAACTATAAGTATTGAATTTTTAAACTTTCTTATCAGTTCCACTTCGAGGCACATGCGTAAAAGTTGTAGATAACGCGATTTGAAGAAATTATAATTTTACGTCCAGATATCGCTAACTCTACAATGTAGTATAGAATTAATGACGAATTTAATTACTTTAATTGCGTACCTGTTAATGTCTATCGTCGGAAATTGTAAACATTTTTCTAACAAAACGTTTTAAACAACGCCAGCGTGAAAAATAGAAAAAATCACTTTCCGAAAAAAATGAAACGAGCGCTTTTTAATGCGCGCGATAAAGGAAAAAAGTATTCTTTTTTTTCAACAACGAGCGTTTAAAAGTGAAAATTACAGACTTCGACTTCCCGAACACGTGAGCGCTGCTACTTCCACCTTCCTACTGAGGAATTTTCGTCGTCGGTTCTGGGGATTGGCGAGTTTTTTTTTTCAACGATCACCTGTGCGCTGGAACTTACTACGCAGAATCATGTGTGTGTATAACGGTGGCAAGGTAAAAGGTATGCGGATTTGGTCAAGCAAAGGTTTGGATTGAATTAGGAGAGGGAAAAAGTATTTTATTTGATTAATCACTGTTGGGTTAACGTGGCTCGTATTCGTGCATACAAGTAAAATCGATTTTTCTCATATTATTCTACTCTTCTATTAGTCAAGGATTTTTTTCACTTTTCCCATTGTACCAGAATTAGAATAATACAATTTATTTTTGTGGAGGTATTAAGTAATAAATCAAGAATTATTTTATTTAATTATAGCAAAATTCGATAACGTCTAATGTATTTTTATGAGATGCAAAGTAATTGCTTATAATTACAAATGCAATTATTGTAATTCAGAACAATTAGCAATAAATTATTAAGTGTGATTAAAATTAGTTCTAAATATTGCATAATTGTTATTGTCTATCGAGTCACTTATTAGTGTTAATAAGTATGAATTTTTATGTTTAATTAATTATCTAAAGTTTAATTTCAGTTTTCCTTTATTAAAATTTTCATAGGTATATGTATTGTTGCATAGCAGAAGAGTAAACTTTAAAAACGTCAAATTTTAATTGCGGTAGTGTTTGCAATTATCGACTACAATAACGATGTCTCATAAAGTCAACCCCATCATTATTGAATCATTTTCAATGTACGAGCGCGTAACTTAGTTAATTTTTTCCGTTTCATTCTACGCGAACAAAAGGAAAACTGCACAAGATAGGACCTTGGACAGATGAAAATGTTTCCTCGAAGACTCTTATTCATCTAACTTAAAGAACAATTGCTAATTGCTAATGAAACATTATTTATAACTATACATATAATTCAATAAACGTGACACCGTTGCGGTTAAACGAATTTAGCGTTGACATCAGAAACTGATTGTCTGATCATCATAACATGCGAAAGAAATCAATTTATATCTTTTTTGAAGAAATAATTAGTAATAACATCTTCGAACGTGCTCTATTTACTTTATCAAAGTTACGAAATGTGTAAACAGCGAAACAGCCACAGCTTGAGCAACATTGCGAAATGTGCAAGTAACTTTTTTTTTAAAGATTTTAAGGGGAACCATCTACTGGAATAAATAAATACGTTCGTGTAAGATAGCACATATTACTGAGCAAACATAAGATGTAAGCGAGGTTGGCCGCTGTCACTAATTAGGCCTTAATTACGGCGCCGTTTAACCTCGGAGGTTACGCGAAAGCTCGTCTTATAAACAGCGTTAAGGTTCTTGCCGCGGCGCAAAACGCGAGGTGCCACGCGGAGGCGGCGGCGTCTCGGATAATGCCGCCGCCCCGGAGTCGGCCTAAAATTAGCCGCGTGTAATTCGATTTACGCGCTCATATACACACCCGGCTTGGAATATTATAGGAGCCGCCGCGGCTGAGCGGCCAATTACGCCTGGCGTGACCAAAGGGAAAAAAAGCAGAAGGGAAGGGAGGGAGGGGGGTGAGGATAGGAGGGAAAAAAGAGCAATCGGAGACGCGCCCATGTTTGCGCGGAGGCGCGCGAAAAAGGCAGGGCGCGCTCGCATGAATAAAGGCCGGATAATAAATTATGTAAACAATAAAGGCGAGAGGGAAGAGAGAGAGAAGCTAGAAGTCAGGTGCGCACGCGCTCGGGATCGCGAGTCGCGTGCGCCGATTTCAATTGTTTCTGCAAGGTGGAGCGCACCTTTTGTTCGCCCCGCGCCGAGCTTTTGTGCGCGTATATATTGAAATTGTCTTTTGTATCGCGGTGATAAATAAGCTCTCGATTTACGGAAAATAAAGTGAAATTTACTCCGCCGACGTTTATACGCCTCTTTGGCCGACGAACGCCAAATTGTTTTTTTTTTTTCTTTTTCGAATCGTTAGGCGAAAAAAGAAAAGGACGATTTTTTTATTCTCTTGCGAATCAATTTATTAATAGTCGTCCCTGAATTTCTTTGCACACATCAAATTACCTGTATTGGCTTTAATAAAGCCCAAAGCTAAGAGAGAAAAGGAGAAGTGCCCAAGGCCCACGGCTTGCGAAAGAGGCATCTTAAACAGGATCTCTTAAAAAGGGTATGTATAAAGGCGAAAAAAAGGAAGGAGAAAGAGATAAAAAAAATGGAGGAATGAAAGAGCGGCACAGTTCAAGCTCCGTAATAACAATCGCGCGGCGCGCGATCCGATTCGCGCCCGTTCACGCCCTTATTTGCCGTATATACTGGCCGAGCTGTAATCATTTTCATCCTTGGGCTCGCTCTTTTTTCAACCGGCCGCTCGCCTTCGCGGATGTTTGGTCAACGAAAACCACCGCGCACCGAAACTTTCCGGTCTTTGCGCCGCCGCGTGTGCTTTCTTTATTCCCTCTTTCCTTTTTATTTTGTTTTCACTCGCTCCTCGCTCTCCTTTTTCTCTCCCCCTATTACGCGGATAATTTGAGCGAGTGGATCGATGAAACTGACAATTACGGACCCTTTTTTTTCCTCGCTATTTGCGCGCGCGCAGTTAGGGACCTCGTTAAATTAACGACGAGTGCATTGTTGTCTTTTTAAAATTACCGATGTTTCCGTTCGCTCGTCGCCGTCTCGGTATGTATCGAGGAGCGCGCGCGATGCTATAAATAGACCGGCGTCTATTTTAAAACTATAATGCATAATTAGCGGCATTATGAAATATTCCGAGAAGGTGGCCACCAGTGCCAAATCACTTACTAAACCAGAGCTGCAATTATATAAAGCTATTATTTAATGATGTTAATTATAGGATTTTAGTGACACTTGAGCTTTTTTAATATGTTTGTATTCATCCAGTACTACTTCGTATGGACAAAAAAGTCTGATTGTCAATTACGTTAAACTTTGCTTTATTTAAATAATTCACTTACAAAAGTGAAATTCCTTGACAAACTTTTTTATTCGGCGTAAATATTTGAGCGAACACCGGATGATAAGATAAAAAGGAGCGGTGCCTGCTCGCCTCGTCTTTATTTGTCAACAAAAAATTATATTTAACATCGCGAGTCCCTATTGAGAAGATTTTATCGGCTGAGACGCCGTGGCCAAATCGAAAATACGAGCGCGCGCGCAAACAGCCACGGAAAAGTACGTAAGGGAGCTCACGAGTTTCTCTCCCGGCCGCTCGGTTTTGCGCGTTTGCGCAAAAAATCAGGGTCAACACTCGCCGCGGCGCGTATCGTTCGGATAAACACTGATAGTGCGCCTCACGGCGTGCGCGCTCTCGCCGCTATTTTTTCCCCGGCGCTCTCCTCTTCCTCTTGTTTTTCGCGTTGGGCCGCGAAAAATTTGGACGGCTCGTACATCATCTCCCGCTGCTGACTTTAAAATTGTTTGCCTCACTCTTTACGAGCTTCGCTGACTGTGATTGAACTTTTTGAAATGTTTCATTTTTGCGAATTTATATGTTAAATTGACGTAATTAATCCGGTGATACTGTGTGCACTTTATTCGAACGTCGTGCTAAAAATATGCTTATAATACAAAAGTAGGTCAAAAATTTGTTACGCGACTTTGAATGCGGAGCATCGCTTTAATAAATTAATTTTTGCGCATTTTTTTAAGCTAACGTGTCAGAAGTATTTTTCATTTTGCGCTTAAGCTTTTGGACATCGGAGGTGAGAATTATTGAACGATTTTCATATTTAGCACAACTGATTTTCGTTCCGACGATTGTTACTTAGAGCCTTGTGTCCAGTGTGTATTATTAATATTGCAAATTATCGTACTTCTGCTGATTCTCCGAGTCGAGGTGACTGGCGCCACGGTACGATGATTGCTTATCTATCATATATTTGTTTTAAATTTGTTACGCTAATAAATGTTTATCGTATATAGTAAATGAAGAAATTAAATGTTGTCCAATATATATAACATTAATAATAAAGTTGTTTACGGTATCATTTCTGAATAAATTTGTTCATGACGATGCAGCAGTTAATAGTAAAATCTAATATTACTACTTTTATTCATTTTTATCTCTATATATCCTACTTAAAAATAATTAATTTATTTATAAATATTTATGTCAGGGTATTTAATTAAATACAGGATTAGTACGACACGAATAAAATGTATTAAAAATCTTCAAATTTATATATAATTACTTAAGTAAACGAATTCAAATTTCTTCTTGATCAAGAAGTAAAATCAAATCTGCAATCAATTACTTAACGTCAGTCGTAAAAGCAATAATACTTTTTTTTGACTAGAAAAAGTCTGTAGTAGCGCACGTTGCAAAAAAGAAGTGAAACGCAGCTTTCCGCGATGAAACTCTCAGCGAATTTCCTCGAGAGGAGAAAAAAAGGATAACCCGCGCTCAAGGAGACTTTTCTCGTCGGCAGCAGAATTTTAATAAAGTCAGCGCAGCGCGCGCGCGGACGCTCGGGAGAAAAAAATGCAGCGACTCGCTCGGCCGAAAAGGATAGCGATCGCGCGCATTGGCATCTTCATCGCGCGCCGCGCGTAAATATCATACGCGCCGCGTAAGCGAGAATACGCGCGGTCAGTCCGGCTTATTATTTCAGGATGCATATAAATTGCGGGCATTTTTGCCGCGCTCGCCGACTGGTCGCGGCGCATGCTAATGAAGCGCGCGACCACCTTACTCTCAACCTGTCGTTCTCTCCTCCTTTTTTTTGCGACCGAATGTTTTGCCTCCATTTAACTCGATCGTTTTGTCTTGTCATATTACGCCACGAAGGGGAATCATTGATTGATCATTTCAAACTTCTCCGTTTAGTTATCTGGTGATTTATTTTTTAGCATTGTCTTGTTGATCGCTTTGATAATTTTATAAGGTCGTGTGACGGTTTGCCTTTTTTTGATATTAATTCGGCCAATTTAATAATTTTCTGAATTTTAATCAGTATCAGAGTTTGCATATTAAAAATTAGTGAAATAGTTTTTATATTGTATATGGAATAGCTGAGTAACTACACTGAAATAGCAATTATCAACGGACTTTTAGTTTTACTTATTCAAACACCTTTAATGGCCATTGAAATACGCATTTTTACTTGCGTACCTTTATTTGCTACCGGAAAACATGTTTGCGCATAGGACAACGTAATAAAAACAAGAATGAAAATAAATATACGTTGACAAATTCAGGCAGTTAAAAACGGCCCGTTGAAATAAATAAATTGAATGGTACTTAGTCCGCGAGTGCGTTAAAAATGCGACGGCGCGCTATCTGCACACTCTCGCGCTCGCGTTTTCTGGGTGGAGCCGGGAAGGTGGAGAGAAAAACGATACAAGAGCGCGGGAGAGAGAAAGAGGGGGGCTAGACGGCTCGCGCTCTCGGGCCGCGCCGAGTAATTGAAAGATGAGATTGAAAGATATCCGGGTGTAATGATAGGCAATAAAACGCCCGTGGAAAGTGATGGATGACTTGATCGGGCCGCGTGACGTCAAATGAGAGTTGGAGCCGCGTGGCAGGCCGCGCGGTTCGCGCGTTATTTATAGTGCCGCGAAATACCGACGGCTTTTGTCTTCGCGAGATACGACGGGGGGCACAATGCCCGTCGGTCTTTAACTCGGCGTTGCCGCGCGCTTTTCGAAGCTCGCGGCGCGCGGCATTTTTACGGGTCCGCATTCGCGAACGACCAGCGGCGCCTTACGTAACCATTGTGCTTTGTTGATTTCCTTTTCAGATTTCAACCTTTTACGGAAGCGATGACGAGCGAGAAGCCCGAGTTTTTCGAATACTCGCGCTTCGACCGATCGACTGCTGCGCGTTTGAGGACTGAGAAAAATTCCGTGTTGAGACACTATTTGAATGGACTAATTTGTAAGTCTCATTGTACGTATTGTTCAATCGATGTTTGTTTCATTCAACAAATACTTCGTATTATTGTTTGAATTGTTTGAAAAATGTAGTAATCACGAATTGACGAATTAACAGCTTAATGTATCTTGCAGTAGAAACAGACGGGTTAGGAAAGACAGAGGGAAGTTTTTCTTCGTTTTTAAATTATTAAAACGGTGAAATATTTTTAATTGAACGATCATGCCAGGAGTCTCGTATGATTGTTGTTCATCATTGCAAAATCAATTCTCACGATTATGAAATTATAAATTGATTAAAAATACTTGCAAAGCCTCTTAAAGTAGTTTGTAACTAACGTAACGAATAACACCTCCTCCTCGGTTACTAATCTCTAATTAAAGTCACAGAAACAACAGTCCTTTTAATTTTATTTGACATTTTCTCCGCCTAACAGGCTAATCAGAAGGTGTAACTTTGTTGCACAAAACTTCCTGGAAACTCAATTATCCTACATTGCACAAAAACAGTGTTAACGTTCCGAAAATTTCCCACGAATTAAATGTAGTAAATGCACGGTTAAGGTTCTTTTCGGCATGAGCGCGCGTCACGCTTTGGCAAAGTCGGAGGTGCACGAGTGGCCGCGGTCCAAGTGAGCAACAATTTCGCGCGCTCCGTTGCAAGCTTTGTGAACGAAGCGCGTCTTCGCCGCGCGTTATGAAACCCATCGGGGGGCGGTCAGGCGAAAACTCGTTTGCTGTTTTACCTCGTAACTCGGCCGAACTGAGAAAACACTCGAAAATACTAATTATTTCGGCTGCTTTGATTTATTCGGCTGGTTAAGCGTAAATTAATCGATCCTTTCCCGCGAGCAGGATGTAGCGTTGCGAGTGAAGATGTTTTTATTGGACCAAATCCCGAGGTGCGCAAGTAGTCTCGTAATTAATAAGTAACGTCCAAACAAATTTATTGAGCGCGAGAGAATGTAATATGCACCGGGCAGATGCCATGATACGCTTATATTTCTGTTTTGTTAATAAAACACAGACTATTTACGCGATAAGCCACATCGAGAAAATTTCACTAGGAGAGCGCCGCGCCCGTGATGATAAACAGCGCAAATTAATCACCGCTTGATTATGTTTAATTTGGCAGAAGCACCGCACTCGGGCGCGCGTTTCGCAGAAAAGCGCGTTAAAAACGCAAAACCCACAGAAACACCCCTCTCCGCCCAAACGAACGAGTGTAAAAAAAAAAAATGCCCACGAGAGCAATAATTAAGTCGGCGCGCGAGGCACGAAAAGTGGGATGGCTCTTTGCAAACGGAAGGCGAGAGTGAGAGAGCGGTGAATAACGAAGCTCGAAACTGCCGACGCTCAATTTAATTGGTCGTGCAGCCGAGGTGTTGCTTATAGCGCGGGGGCGCGCGCTGCATCAGCTGAGCGGCTCGCGCGCGCGTGCGCCGACCGACGGGTAATTAGAGGCTATATCTTCCGCGCCGCTGTACCTTCGCCGCGGCAGCGGCTATCTTGGCTCTGCGCAGCGTCTCTCTCTCTAGCGCTGGCGATTCCGAGAAAGCCTTTTTGGCTCGCGGGTAGAAGAGCGTGTCAAAGCGCGAAACGAGGCATGGAGCCGCTCCGTTGCCCCCCGGGCTCTCTTTGTCGATACTAATTATAATTAAACCGGCCGAGCCGGTGGGGGAGCGGAGAGCCGCGATTCCGGTATGCAGATCGCGGGGATCGCGCCGAGGGGGATGCGAACCTGGCGCAAGGCTGCCGCCGCTAATTATAGCTTTGTTTACAAGTGTATTCTTTTTTTCGCGGCGATCGGAGAGAGTGTGTTTGCCATTGTGCAAACGTCGTTTGCGCGCGGATTTTCACGATCAATGCGACGCTTGTTTCTCTTGCGAGTTAAATATTTCTCTTGTGAAAGTACATTTAGCCGGTTGGGAAAAAGAAGCTATGCGAGCTATTTAGAGCGCGTTTGAGTTAAAAAATAGTTTCGTGGATGTGTTATTTTAGGACTCCAAGAGCTTTAAATAATTAATTTTGACGTCGTATGTTAATGAAGAAATCTTGTTTACTAAAAAGTTTTAGTGTAGTATTAAAATTTATTATTTGTTGCATAGCAAATATTAATAGTTTTAGTAGGTATTTTTGTAAATTTATATTATTATACTGATTTTTATCGTAATAATTTATCTTTCACTGCTAGAATAAATTATACTTTATGCTAGTACTAAAAATAACTTTTTGCTACACCATTTTTGTACATGAATAACAGAATTGCAGTTACTGCGAAAATAATTCATAAAAATGTTCTTTATTCTACAGTTGCCGATAAGTTAAGCTCATGCCGAGTGCATGATCGTTAAAATGAGTTATACTTATAAGAAACGCGTGCTAGGATATCTACAACATATGACAAATAAAATCTGAAACCTATTAATTCTTGCGCTGTCAATGACACGGTGATACTAAAAATAAAATGAGATTTCCTTGTGAGTCACTATTTTATTGTACAAGATTTGTGTACCACCGGCGTTATTATTCATGGTGTTTGGATTGAAATATGGTTACCAATCCTCGATTTCCTTTGAAACCGAACAAGGACGTCATCCGTGGACTGGTCACTTGGTTACAAACACTCACGACAGCAAACATTTGTTCAAAGATTGACACCTCAACATGAAATACGACATTCGCGAGCTGTAAAATCACCAGAGACAACTAAGAAGGCACACTCCGTTTTAAAGTGTATTTTTATTTTATCCACATTTCAACGCACTCGCAAGTAGCGCAACGATGCACCAAGTCGAATGAGACGCATAATTGTTAAAAAGCTGGCCACGCGGAGCCTGGAGAGCAAGGCAATTGGCCCGATTGCGAGTTCGCGAGGCGAGGAGTCGGCGGTGGCGACAAGCGGATAATCGGGAAAAATTAGTGGCGCCGTTGCGGGCGTGCTCGAGGCGCAAGAACGAGTCATAAAGGCGCGCGAATTACGTTTACGACGCGGACGGCGCGAATCGCTCTCGGACAAAGTAGCCGGCCGCTGAGTAACGCGTGTTACGCCGCCGCACGCGCCGCAGCTCCGCGTCTAAATGTCGCGCGGAGAGCCGATAAAGAGAAGCCAGATGCAGCGAGAGGGACACTCGCGCGGAAGCCGCGAGTGCGGAGGTGACAGACCAGGTGAGCGTAAGGTGCTTCCGTCACCACTTTAATGCACACCGAGGAAACCGGCAGCTGTTTGCGCGATCGATGGCGGGGGAGAGGAAAAAAAGGCGTCATTATTAAATGCGTCGATGCGCGTGGCGGCTGCGATGCACCGCGACAATGGAAAATAAGTCATCGTATTAATGTCGCGGCTGCCGCTGCCGATGACAAACGATGCGTAATGCTTTCAATAAGGAATATTAACTCGTTCTTATAGTGTGATTCGATTGGCATTAGTTAGGCGAATCGTGTGTGAATGGCTTTTCGAAAGATTTATGTTGGTCTGACGATTCGATTTCAGAGAGAGGAAGAAAGAGGAAGGAGAGAAAAAAAGTAATTTACGACGATTTAAATAGTCCCGCGAGTTTGAAATGCAATTGCATCACGGTGATTTTGCATAGTTCGCTAGCGAAGGCTGTTATTTAAAAAAAATTCCAAATTTAAGTAATCAAACACACATTACTTGTACCGCGCCATTGTACTTAAAAACGAAGCGAGTCCGGCGTCAAAACCAACATTTTCCACGGAACTAACGGTATCGCCTAATTATTTAATAAAGCGCTCCCCCGGTCTATTGCGCAACGGTGCGAAAAAGCGTGCAATTTTAATCGAAAAGTGAAAATAAAAAAATAAACAGCCCACTCGAGAAGGCAGCGGTGAAGAATGGTTTCACAAATGAGCCAGATCGCGAGTTGAAATTTTTCGCCGGCAGTTTACATCACTCAAATGAACATGTACGTTCTGCAGTCCACACTGCAGTAAGCAATAGCGCGCATAGGCCATTAAAAAGAAAAACGAGCGATCCCCGGCAAGAGCGGCTCTCGGTCTTGCGCTCGCGCGCGCGTTACATCCTCGCAAATATACAGCCGGTTATTTATACGCTGTCCTAATGGCAGCGCGTAATAGGAGATTACTACCTGGGCGCTCGTCGCTCGAGAGAGGGAATACACTATGATTACGCGTGCAACGTCCGCGAGCGAGCGCGCGCACACGGCAGCCAGAGCGGCGGCGGCGGTAGCGGCTCTTTGCGACGTGCCGCTGCCTCGGCTCTATGCGCGCGCGCGAGCCGCGGCCGGGGAAAGGGAGGCAAAACGTGTCTCGAGATCGAGATAATTGCACATGTGGTTAGGCGATGTTATACTTTGTCGTGTTTCTTACTCGCGTCCCGGACGAGCGTCGCGGGTACCCCAAGGATGCGCCGAGTTAGAGCCCGGCGTATATAAGCGCGCGGCTAATAAAAACTTTCTCGTCGAGTGCGTTTACTGCTTCATCAGGCACGAGAGATTCGCAGATTCGAATCTTTTGCTTCTAGATGAGTGACGTTTTGGGAAATTGTTGCAGCGCAAATTGTTGTATAATAAATATCTACTTTTGCAGTGAGGTAATTCGAGGGCAAATGTGAATCAGACATTCTTCATGACTGTTATTAGATATTTCGTTGAATATTAAAGTAGAGAGGCAATGAGTAATTGAGTAATAAAGCCGAGAATATTCTACTATGGTGTTAAACATAGATGAAAGGCATATGTGTTACGGTAACATCGGGATGATACGTCTTACGAGCAGTTACTCTTTAGCGTACAATCGGAAGACCAAATGATTAAGAGCTTAGTAATCGTTGTACTGCTCTGCTTAGATACAAAGTTCGTTCTTACTGTACGACCGTATATTTGCATACGTGGAATCTAATTTTCTCTTAGCAAACAGAAATTTCCGCCGATTTATTCAGTGACTAAATTAATAGACATTCTCTTTTTGTATTAATAAATTGGAGCAAAAAATATTATTTTAAACGTTGGGAATATTCTTGACGCAGTTTTATTCAATGAAATAAAATAGATAAAGCGAACTGCGATATTTTCAAAGTTGATTAATGTTTCTGTAAATGTTTGATATTCGTTTTAAAAGCATGCGCAGTAAAAATTCGCTCGAAATAATTTTTAGAAAACAGAGTTTTTGCAACAGCTGATGAAATGATCCCGTCGCGTAATGCGTTAGTACGAACAAAATGATTTCAGCTGCGAAATGTATCCCGTCTCGTTTTAGTATATCGGGAGAGCAAAAGAAGCCATCTTGCAAGCGTCACGTGCTCTCTCCTTCTGCCTCACTTTTAATAAACGTAATCTCTGCTCTCGCTCTCTGCTTTTCTCTGCGCGTTATCTGTGCTGCGATTTTGCTCTCTTTCTCTCTCTAACAGCGACCGGCAGCCGATGTGAGGACAGGCGTATACTTTGCAGTGTTCCCCATGGCGGACGCGGGCTGCGATAACATATTAAAATAATGTGCCAGCGCGATAAGCTTGTATTTATAATATCTGCAGTGTGCAAGTTAGAGTTAGCTTGCTAATGCAACATTAGACGATAACCGGGAGTCTCTGCGTGCCTTAGAGGACAATCTATTTTTCTTCGGCTAAAAATCCTTTCTGAAATATATTAGAAGCTATTTATAAATGCAATATTTCCTTAAACTCATAATATGCAGATAATAAATAATTCGATTGAATAATTGAACCGCATTATTCCTGCGCAATTCATGAAACAGAAAGTAGTAACAAATATTTGTTGATGTTTTGGTCGCGCAAAACGAAGGCTGGAAAATGTTTTCTTGGTTTTCAAAGAAATAAAATTTAGTGCTTGCAACTGTTTGTGATTAACTGGTACATTATATGTATATACTTCGCAGTAGAAGTTGTTAATATTATTTTTTACTACAAAGCAGTAAAGGCACGAAATAACTATTTTTATAGTCCGTTGATTCATAAGCACTTAGCAGTTATGTAATGAATCTTTCCGGCTATAATTAAAAATGCATAAAAGTTGAACTTTGGAATTACCGCAGATAAGAGTACAGAATATTAAATTGGAAAATCTCGCTGCTAATTGCGTTAATTGAAGAAGTGAATGCTATTTCTGTGGTAACTTTGAAGTTTGCGTACACATCAAATACCTCGTGTTTTATTTTATTTGAAGCGTAAAAGAAAGGATTGTTGGTTGTGATTGTGGGCGTCAAAGTCTGTCGCGTGACTGTGAGTAATAAAGTACCATAGTTTCACCTACTTGTGTGTGAACTTAAAAAAGTTTCAACAAGATAATTTAATTTACACTGTGTACGCTGTCAAAATATTTTAAGCTCAACAATTTCACAACCATGTGATAGATTGCTTTACTTTGCTTCAAAATATACGTTTATTACTATTTTGAACATTTCTCAGAAAATATTGCTCTTTTGCTTGAGTGCTAATTAAACGTAAGTACTAATTTTTCATTTGAAATTTAATTGGCAAACATTTTATTGCGTATACGAACCATGCTACTTGATTAACAGCGCATTTTTTACAGCATTCATGTACAAAAATAGACATTGTGTATACTTGATTTTACTTCTGATTTAAGAAACTCAAGGCGGAAGCTCTGCTTAAGTTACACCAATGATTTCACGCTTTGATCAGTTACTTATACAGAGAGATAGATAAATAAAAAGTCTCGCTTACCTAAACAACATGGCAAGCTAACTTCAGTAAGAAGATCGCAATTCCGGACGGACTATTTCTCTACCATGCTGCCGACAGCCAGGCTTCTTCTCCGGTTCGATGTCAACTACAAACAACCACCTGTTGAACATACAAACAAGTTCTTTTAAAAATGACAAGATAACATCGATAATTAAATTATTTATAGATCAGCGTTACTGTACAAAAAACATTTTAAAAATCTAGAGATTAATAGAATCAACCGATTTGTATTTGTCAAAATCAAAATGTCAATTAGAAGTCGAGCGATGTGAGCAATTAAAATTTTGAATTCATTATTTATACTCATTTACACGTCCACGTGTCATTAAAAATAGTGTATTAATCAAAACACGTCCCAACACGTGGAGGCACAGCGATCTACAAACAGTGGATTTGAATTTGCTCAATGAATAATTATTATTTCCATTTGCTATTTTTGTGTCGAACGCAGTGACGTCATTAAATTTCTGCAACTTTAATCGTACCTCTAATGAAACTGCGACAAATTTTTTTATTTGATCGCATATTTTACTGAACGATAACGACTAGTGGACGAATAAACATCATTTTATTAGAAAATATTTTGTATGCAGTGAGATAATGCAGACATCATGTAAACAAAATGCATTTATAAATGACATCTGGAAACTGCATTAAAAAAAAATTAATTGTTATAATTAAATAATAAAACTTTAGTGTCAAAAATTGCTTTTAAAATACAAGCCTGCGGCTTTAAAAATTGATTAGTATAATTTGAAATGGAAATTAAATTTATTATTCGTCGCTATTATTTCCTCAAGAATTAGTAGTTGGTATGCGTTTAAATTTATAGTAATTTTACAATATAAATAACTTCACTAATACAAAGGTAACTTACGTAAGTAAAACATGCATTCGTTTTCGCACTTCATGCATTCAAATCGTTTAATTACGCAAACTATATACATTGATACTTTAATTATATAAACGATAATTCAATTGATATTCTTTTGGCGCGCCTAAAAATACGCAAACCTCAATTAAGTATTGTAAGGTGCGCAAATGCATACAGTATACACATCGGCCAAAATTTAAAATCTTAAAGAACGAAAGGGAGGAGCGTAATAACAATAAGAAAAACTTATCATCCATCGTTTGGTCATCGCGGAGGATCTTAAAATAAAGTCGCGACGAAAAAAAGTGTATCGGGATGATTTTTCATAATTCCAGCCGGAGATATGACTCACTGCCCTGTAATTATTTCAGTGCCCGGCAAGATTGAACTAACACATTAACATTTTTCAAAGCTCGCGCGTGCTCGGCGAAAACCCGTTTCGAATCTCGTTCCGCACTCGGAGTCTCCCGCGCGACGAAACCGACGAAAAAAAAGGAGCTCCTGCGGATTCTAATCACCAGAGAGATCCTGCCGGCTGAGACTATTTTCGAATTGCGATAATTGTTTATTTAATAAATCTCGGGAGATTTAACGGCGAAAAAGGAAGAAATCCGCTTTTCTGGGAGCGTATGTAGAGGAAAGTTTATATTTATAGGCGAAGTTATAAATATATGTACATTTAAGCTGTAAAAATGGAGATTTAGTGCAAATTGTGATTAAATTTGTTTAGAAATCTGGGACAACTGCAATGATGAAAATATTATATCATTCTTAATTTATTGTTTAGTTGTATAAATCTAAACATTGTTTTATTGCACTGAAAGCTCATTTTTTCAAATTCCTTGGATGCACCGCTGCAGAAAATAGTGATACCATTTTCTCAACGAGTTTATACAAAATTTCGAGTAGTTTCGCAAATAATCATCGAACGTTTAATTGAAAAATGAGGAAGAAAAATTGAGTCTGAAAGATACCATCGCAAACTGTGAAAGGAAAAAAAGTCAGAGCTGGCACATCGAAGGGGTTAATTGAATGTCGCTGCGCTTGCGCTCTGGCATTTCGCGTCGCGGTTTTCCGCGAGATCGCGTGGCTTCACCCAGGCCACTGTGCACCGTCGGGCCGAGAGTCGCGGATACGCATACGGCGCGTATATCTTCGCGAGAGAAGACGGGAGTCGCGCTCGGGCGAGCTCGCGCGAGTCCGGTTTCGCTCGTCGCACAGCACAGCACACAGCCTGCGGTGCAACGCGCTATATACTGCACGGCGACTTTGCCAGACACGCTGGCAGCTCCGGGGGCCGCGGCTAACGTAGCGGCGCGCGAGCGCAAATGGATGCGCTCGAGGAGCGCTAAGTTATCGTCATATTTTTACCAGTGTCCCCGCGAGTCGGCGCGGTTTTAATGGCCGCAATCACGCGCGAACATTTTTCGCCGGTGCACTCGCCGCGAGCCTATTTATAGCGCGCCCATGAATCTCGCATCGACGTTTATTGTTTTTTTTTATTCTTGACGGAGTAAAATTTTGTACGAGTTATGCAACGCTAGATTACCGCATCGCGTGCTTGCGAATTTTTGCACACTGATGTCACGCCGTCGCAGTCTCGGTTTGGGAACAATTTTTGTTTGGATTTTTTTTTAAATAATCTTGGGTTATTTACGGCGACGAATTATATTTTTACGAGGCTGAAGCGATAAGCATTTTTTTTTCGATTATTTACTTGGAGGAAAAAATAATATAAGTACGGGGCAGCCTGTATATGCCACTAAACCGGGCCCATATGAAAGAAATCCTCGAGTCCTCGTCATTGGAACTTTCCGCGATTGATATTGCAAACCGGTGCGGTGCTTTTCGATACTCTCCGGTTGCGAGTTTTGTTTACAGTTTTCGATATGATTCGAGTGGGAGTTGCTACACTCGAGAATGCAATGAGGGCTTCTACATTTTACGTTGCAAAAATGATTTCGTGCCAAACTACTGTTGTTACATTTAGATTATTCACTGGGCGAGATGAATAGCGTTCATTAAAAAAAAAATGTATTTTTTCGTTTTGGCAACACAATCGTACTTGTTATATAAAGAACGATAGTGTTTTAAGTAAATATAAAGATTGTGAAAACATGTCAATAAGATAATTCGGATTTAGCTATTCTTCCGTCGGGCGGAGATAAAATAATAGTCTAAATATAACAAGCCGGTTAAGTTTGAGGAAATCCTTTGAGTGTATTTTAATAAGTCATTAGAAAAGTACATAAGCGCGACGAAGCGACAAAACGCTTTAAGACATTTGACGCAAACAAATTTATCTTCGGGTTGAACAAAATTTTTAAAGGTACGGTTACGGTTACTCTGTTTACATAGCTTAAACCGGCTAGATTGGGAATGCGATAAAAATACCTCCCAGCCATGATTCCATGGGGTTTACAAAATTATACAATGGAAGTAGCGCACGAACTTAACTATGTAAATGTATTAAACACGTGTGGAATGAAACCTAAAAATGTCAGTCTCGTGACGTCTTCGGTGCTGCAGAAAAGTCTCCGCGTGCATATCTCGGTTCTACACCTCTGGAGCGCAGCTTGTGCATACGTCACTAAACGCTTTAATTAGCAGCGGCACTTGGGCGTATTTTACACGGTACCATAATTTAACCGATTGTATATCTATTGAATAGATTTAGTGTTATTTAAGATTAGCAATAATTTTTATCAATTACAATATCGCGGCAGATGCTACAATCATAACATACTCAGTAGTCTACCTTACATTCATTTAGTGTAAAAAATTTATCAAATATTTACATTAATGAACGACTCACTATAGATCGAAAACTTTCCTTGCAAAAAAAGAGTACTAACAAAAAAGCAGCAAAACTTCTATAAACGCAAACTCTTCCTAGTACACGCGCTAATACCGATGAGGCTTTCTACATTCGGCTCGTTGCGTCAAATTACCTCGAAAGTGTTACAAAGCCGCAGCACCGAAAACACGGTAGACTTTGGGCCACGCGACATCGAGTTCGGCGGGACCGGCGAGCCGGTGGCGGGGCGCGCGGCTCTCGCGCTGTCGGCTGCGATCAACAGGTAGTCGACGACGTCGCCGCGGCGGCTTCGCCGCTCGCGCGTCTTATCGCTTCGGAGCGCTGCAATATCTTCCCGCGCATGCCGCGGCCTGAGTTATTTTCGTTCGAGCCACCTGGCGGACGTGCGTACCTCCCCTCTCCCTCTCTCTCGCTCTTTTGCTCTGTCTATCCCTCTCTCTCTTTCTCTCTTGGATGTATACGCGCGAAGGCAGCTTCTCCTGTATCGTGAAATCGTAATTCTCGCCGGCCGCCGCATAAAACTCGGCAGCGGCTATCGGGCGCGAGAGTTCCGACTCTAATAATAGAGCGTTTTACGTCCGCGCCTGCGAGTGTGTGAGCATTTATAAAGAAAGTTTTTATGCCTTGCGAAAAGTGCGAGTGCGCGGCCGCAATATTCGCCGAGTTTCGCGGAAATTCGCCTAAGTAGTTCCTTCTCGGGACGAAAGGCAAGTGTGCAACTGCAGTTGGTGGATGTGCGAGCGAAGAAGACGAACGGATCGTCGGATCGTGTGAATTTACGGAGTACAATCGCGATGGGGTCAGACGGTGGAAGAAAAAAATATAACACTTTTCGGAAGGAGAAATTTTGACACAGTTAATGGAGGCTAACATGTGTTTTGGAGCAGAAATCTATAAATTACAATTAAGCAACATTGTTTATGACATGAATAAATGTGCAATAAATTTGTCGCCTTTTAAATGCGTCCGACAAAGTATATTTTTAAACTTTTATTTTCTTTTACTTTCTCCAATCATAATATTATTCCTATGCTATTCCAGCCAAAACAAAAATGCAATACAGGGGACTTGGTTGCCACTATTCCGATTTAAAATATATTCATGAAACTTTTCTTTAGTCAATCGTTATATTTTATGAATGTATGTTATATATAAATAAAACAAAAACTGTTTTACATATTATATAATCGTAATGGATTTTCAATTTCATTCTTATTAATTTATGAATAGTACGTAATTATTGCATATTATTCATGCGTTGAAAATTACTCTTTAACGGTGAGCCACTTAAAATATTTTGACGCAACAAGAATGATGCAAGTACAATTTGAAAATTACAATTGCATTTTCTTTTAGTTTGATTTAATTACACTACCTTATGTAAATAAACACCATTAACGAATTTAGAAAATCCGAAGGAGCAGGTCTTTGTTCAGATGTATTTGCACATGCGAATTAAAGCGAAAATCGAGGAACGGAAGTCGTTTAGCTGTTTCTTCCTCTCTTCGCGAGTATCAAAGTGTAGCGCGAGGAATGAAATAAAAAAACCGGTAGATATATAGATGTGCGTGTTTCTATATACGCACCGACGGTTTTAAAAATACTCCGAGAGGCCTTTATTCGTTGCTTTGGGGCGTTATTAATAGAATTCATTCGTTTATAGCCGGAGGGCCCCAAATGAACTCGACTCGAGAATATTTACGCCTCTACGACGACGTCGTCTGCACGCTTTCTTCCTTCTATTTTCACGCGTCACTCGTTATGTTCGTGAATTTGATTTTTATATTAAACTCGTCCGAAAAGCGCCGGCTCTGGGGATTACCGGGGACATTATTGATTGCCCAGTGTGTTTTCCTCGCAGACGCAGCTAAAAGCCGGGAATCCAATGACTCTTGCAACAAGTTACGCGCGCGCGTTGGATAATTTATAAAGAACGATACGTATTTTAGAAATTTCATTCTGATTTGAAAACGACGGCATATTAAGAAATGTGCTCTTGAGACATAGAACATTTAAACGGTTAATAGAAAATGGAAATCAAAACACTTGGTTCGTTCAAAATGTAATAATATTTGTAGCATTTTAAATTAATAATTTTTGTTGCAGTGTGGAAATAATCATTAAGGAATCACCAAGAATTTGATCGATAAAAAATGATTATACAATTTTTAAAAGATGTCATTGAATAAATTAAAAATTCATATTAATGAATCACATTTTGGTATAAAAAGTATCCCTATTATCCCATAAAACAAAATTGACGTTATGAAAAAATCCGTGATGATTAGAGGGATTTTCCGCATTGGTGATAAAATGCAGATAAAAAAATGTGTAATATTTTAAAATGTCACCTCACGAAATCAGATTGAATTAATGACGTTCATAATCTGATGGTTCATAATTTTTATAATTGCCTATATTTGTTTCAATCACACCCGAATCAATATCTAAAATGTGTCTCTTTTCTTGCGCAAACTGATTAAAACTACGACCAAAGTTTTATTAATGCAATTTATCACTGATTTCCGTATTAGTTCCTTATTCCCTTTTTTTATCTGATAGTCATTATCGCATAATGCACTTATCGAAAATTTATAAAAAAAAACAGCACAGTATGGCAATTTTTTCCTCGAGGAAGCACACAGGCAGAATCTATTTTTTGCCTCGCGAGATTTGAAACTTCGTTCTGCGCCGCCGACGCCCCGAAGACACCGCACGTGCTTGCGCCTTCTTCCTCACGGTTCGTCGCCGGAACATACATAAATACACAAATGAGTTTTGTTATTTCGGTATGCGCCGTGTCGCGCGGCCCGCGCGCGCCCGCACACAATCGCACGCGCGCACTTACACACGCAGCGCGGCGCCTTCAGCGCTGACCGATACTCGCCGTTTTCAATGCGTGTCATCGTTTTCACTGTCGCCTCTCCCGCTATTTTTGGACGCCGCGCCGCCTGCCGCCGTCGTCACCGCCGAGCACTACGTGCAACATTTGCAAGTAGAAGGAGACGGGCGGCGAGGCAGGAACTGAGTGAACTCGGCGGGTTCGCCGCGAAAAACGTTCGCCGCTAAACTGGCGTTCCGCGAATTCGACAATCGAAAGCTATTTTTTCCACGGAAGGCCTAGAGCTTCGTGCTGTGTCACATTCCTTTCTTCATTGTCGAATCTTTCGTTGTCAAATTATTTATTTATACTTTAAATTTCCATATTCCTTTCGTAAACAACTTTTGCGAGTAAATAGTGAAATGAAAGAACGAATGCTCCGTAAATACCTGCAATTAGAGAAGAGCATTTGGTCAGTTTTAAATAAAATTTCATTAATTTCGCTAATTAATAATTGTATAAAATATTATCACGGTGTAAATTGCATTAGCCGAGGCGGTTCTATATTTAGCTCGGTCGGTTTATTTTGATCGTTAGCGCTGGAAAATTTTTGCGCGAAGCATCGCGCGCGGGTCAAACGCGGAGCGTGCGAGCCGGTACGAGTGAAACGGGAACGCGCGCGGCGGGGAGCAGGTAGATATCGCGATCGGCGAGTTAGCGGAGAGCAACGCTCGAAAGTGACTTAAAAATGATTACAAGGCGGAACGCAGGCTGCCGCCGTCGCTGCCGCTGCTGCACCGCGTGTGCTTTCACTAAGTGCACTAGCGGCTACGGCGGCAGCTGCACGCGTGCGCGTAATCTGGTTTGTGTGCAATGCCAGCCAATAGGCCGGTTTTCCCGTTCCCTCTCGCAATTAGCTATGCGAGTCTAATAGAGGAAGGTTAAGACTGTTTACCGGTGATTCGATACGCGGGAGGTGCCGCTTCACTTTTTTACGCGGTCTTATAATCACTGTCGCTTGTTCGCGCGCGCGTGTAGGAGCGGGGGGAGTTTCAGGTGGCGCGCCGGTTGTAGGCTGCTTTTTAGAATTTAAACAATTTTCAGAGATAATGCAGTTTGTTAAAATGGGGTATCTGATTTTTTAAGACAAAATTATTTTACATTGATTGTCAGCTGTTGTAAGAATGTCTATAAAAACAAATTTTTAATTAACAATAATTGTTAGCTAGTTTTCTAAATTTTTAGTTTTTAAGTAAAACATTTTTTTACCTTTGTAAAATGTATATTTGTTCACGAGATTTATGCTTCCTATGAATTTAAAAAATGATAAAGGTGTTTTGTAAATTTATAATTGCAAGTTAAAGTATTTTTAATATTTGCCACTCCATTTTATTTGAATGCAGAATATTTAAATATCTTAAATAAATAAATGTTATGACTTGAACATCATTATTGACAAATAAGTAACTTCATTAAGCAAAAAAATGGTTAATTTGAATAGAAGGGATAATGACGTTAATCAAAATATTAAAACAAAACTTAGTAAGGTGATACTTAGGGAGAAGGGGGAAATGTACATGACGATGCATCTTCAAGATGACGTTGAAGTAAAAAGGAAAATAGAGGTTTAGAAAGAAAGATATTCAATCGTACGAGGCTATTTTTAGACTCGTTATACTTCAATCTATTTTTAGACTTTCAAGTTCTTTGTAGAGGTATACAGTTCACTGGTATGTGTGTACAGGCCGATAAAAAGCTTAATTTCTTTAATAGCTTAAAAAATTCTGGCATTTAAAATATTTAGACCCGGCTAATCTTGCTCAAAATTAGTAATTCAAAATAAATTAGTTATTAAACCTCCCATTAAGATATAATTACCTAACAACTGTTTTAAAATTAAAAAAAATTATCATTTTATTTCTCTAAATAGTTCTAATGTAATTTAATTTATTTTGCTTTAATAATTATCAAATTAGAATTAATTAAATTAAATAAACAAATTTACGTCATTACATCATTTACGTAGATTCAAGATTTGCAGTTTGAAGTAATAAAAATTGGTTTAACATATGTTCTGACGCGTTTTACCTATTCAGCAAACTGTGTTATCAGTAAAGATAACGTCGCGGGTTTAAAATTCGAGCAAAACAAAAATCTGGAATTAGTTACGTGCAGAATTACCATTTCACTGTACATTTTGATCGAATTTATCCTACACAAGTACTAAATATTTATTCCACGTGCAACATATATCCCACTGTGCTACTTAATATGTTATGAAAATCTGTTGCAGTATCCGATTATAACTGTGCAATTGGAGGAAATACTTCAATTATTCATGCATGATAACGACAATCAAAACAATGCGATACGATTTTAAAAAAAATATTTTATTCCCTAATAATGCACACTATTATGCATGCGCGGCAAAAATAAAATTGAATCATCTGTTTTTATGACGCACACTTCAATTTAGCGTGGTTACAAGCTAAAAATAAGTCTGGTGCATCTACACAATTCATCATTTTGTTCAATTTTAGTCTAACGTTTAGACAGCTAGTTTAAAAGGCAAAAGAATGAACTCCTAAATTTATTACTCACACGGTTATCTCTTCTAAGAAAATTTAGTACAAATTTTAAACTTTTTGAACTGCATTGTCTTACTTGAAGTATGTTAAAACGACAAAAATAACGATAATCGTACACGTGCGGCTACATGCGAGTGAGGGATTTTTTAGGAATTGTTTACTCGGTCGCTCTCTAGCCTACGGGGAAAAAGTTGCCGAAGAAAGTCGAATAAACAAGTGCGGGGACGCACCTGTACACGGGACAGCTCGCGTGAGCCATCAGACGAGGCCCGAAAGCCGTTTCCTATATTACTCCAGGACACGGCTGTAGATGGGCTTGTTCCTTTTTTAATTATTGCGCATAATTACATCGATGGCTCGGCCTCGAGAGATCGCGCGGGTCGCCGGCGCCCGAAACTGTCTTTTCGAAATCCCGCAGACGCGGCAACCGGCGCCTTCCTTATCTTCGTCGCTGTTTTTTCTCGACTTTTTACATTGATTATGAAATCGAATTTCTGTTAAAAAAGACGATTATTAAACTTTTTTTTTCATTTTTCAGAAGACTCGTGATAAAATTTTTAGTTATAATATTGTCAGCGATAAATAATAATTTAAAGTTTTGAAAGAAAACATTCTATTGTTAAATTTAAAATTGTAATGAATTAAAAAATTTAATTTTAAATGTTATTTCTTAAAATTACTACATACATTTCATATAAAAACGAATTTCTCTTCGCTTTCTACATTAATTATTACGAACGAATCGAAAAGCGTTTTTTGATTCTCAATGTTCGACGCGACTGAAACCGCTAATTTGCCGTGTATCAGTATGAAAATAGTGCAAACAAATCTTTTCGACAACAAGCGATATACCTACGAGGAAAACACGAGTTTCCCAATCGAACGAAGTTCATTTATAATACCGCCGTAAAATTGACACCTGCAGGTTTAAAAATAGCCAAGATGCTTAACAAGTCGGAAAAATTTTCACGAGGCACTTACGTATCCGAGTCTCTCTCTCTTTTTTTTAACGCTTCTTGAAAAGCAGATAATAAATTCACGCCCACTTGCACGCAGTTATCGCGTGCGGCGTTGTTTGCAGAGGCGCCTCGCGCTCTCGGGCTTTTTCGCGTTGCAAAAATGTGTATATAGTTCCGCCGAAGAAGCGAGCCGTCGGGGAGCGTATAAAAGAGGCGACGCAAAAATTCGTTCCGTCACGGAATGCGAGATAGTGATTAGATGCAAATGCGATCGATGTTATCGTTGATTCCCATCGAATCGTTTAATTTGCCTCGAGTGCCTCGTTCTCTATCTAACGAGCACTCAATTGTACGAAATTGCGAGTGGTGATTGTGTACGTTCGCTGATCAAATCAAATTTATGGTTCACAAGTGCCACAATTATTTTCGGCTACGTGTTTAGTTTTTTACGGCTCATTGACATTTCGGTATGTCGTCGGTCTTTTATCTCTTTTAACTAGGTACTTTTTTCATATCTTTTAATGTGACTTGTACTTGCAAAGCGATAGCAAGATAACATTGTTTTTTATAAGTGTGAGTAAATATACTAATGTTTGTGTGGTAATTTTAAGGACACTACGCTTTATTGGTTTATAATTATGACGTTAATATTAACCCGAGTGTTTACCTTTCGTCACAGAATAGAAAATAAAAAGCCTCAGTAGAATATAAATATCGATTCTTTAAATACGGATAGTGCGCTACTTAGAGATTTTGCAACAAAAAGTTAACTGAATGCATTTTACTCATTTTTTATGGATATAATAATGTTTATATGTCATTATTAATTTTGTAGATTCTTTTTTTAATTGCAATAATGCAAATATCTTTTTATTCAGTATTTTGAAAAGATGTACGTAAGTAGATAATCTTCATATAATTTATTTTTAAATTTATGGCCCTCTTATTGCGCTATAAGGAAAATTTAAATTTTCAACAAAGAAAAGTTAGAATTTAGTACTACTGTGCACTGAAACAAAATAACAATTACATTCGTTGGTTAAAGATAAAAATAGAGTTGCTTTAAATCATAAACGTTGCAAGTATCTGACACTTTATAAATGGAATACAAACACAAAAACACTAATAGAAGAAGCCTCTGAGCAATTTTGTTACACAAAATTTTTCAGATTAATTTCATGTAAACATTAATTTAACTCGAATTCAAATAATCTGATCAGCTAATACATGAAACTCAAAATTAATTTGGAGTATTAGTTATTTTTCGAAAAAATAACTGATAAAAGTTTTAAACGCAAGTGGCGTGAATCGTAAGCGCCCACCACTTATCACTGGCGTGCATGCGAGCCGGTTCGGCCGGGAATAGCCCGACCGAAAAAGAATAGAAAACCCAAGGTAAGAAAAGAAAAGGCTTCGAATCAAGCCAAATCTATTTTTCGCTCTGCGGCGAACTGCATTTACTGCGGCAGCAACGTGCAGCGTCGAAAGTTTCGCAATCACGTTTTGATTCTGAATTTAATTCGCAAAAAGGAGCTAGATATTGTTTTTATCGGAAATAAATAAATATTGAAAATCTATGCAATGCAAATTGCACTAAATGCTCGTACTCGCGTTGAAAATGTACGGGAATCCGAAACAACCTGCTCTTTATCCCGCGGCAACGACAAATTTATGAGACAAGTGTTTCGCACAGGCGTACATTTGTAACGCATAAATTTGCTCGGAGACTAGCGAACGAGCGTTAAAAATAAAAGACAAGACTTTTACCCATTTACCGTCGAATTTCTTGCGAAACGTAGAGTAAACAAAACTTACTCCGAGCGAATAAAATGAGTAATTTTGCACCGCACGTGTTCGAGTTAAGTCCTTCTAAAATTTATTCCCCGAGCGAGCCACTGCGGTTTATGCGGCGTCGCATCCGAGTCAGACGCAAAAAAAGCTACTTAGCGGAAAGGAAAAGCGCCAGCCGACATCCGCGAGCGGATTTCCTTCCGGCCGGAGGATACGCGCGGGGTATATTGCTTACCTGGGACTCGTGGCCGTGTCCAGCATGGTAATAATCCACTCGGCGATTCTCTCATTCGCTCGCTCCACTCGGTGTCTTCATGCGCGCTCCCGCCGCTCCAAAGCAATCCAATCCGATTATCTCGTCTCGTCGCGCACTCGTCTCACCTCTGCTTTCTCTAAATCACTCGGTTACTCGATGCATGCGCATCTACCCCACCTCGTGAAACAAAAAAAAACAAAAAATAGAACCAGGAACCACACCAAGACACACCGAACCAAAGCGATTCGAGAACACTCGCGCGATCGGCGAACAGGAAATCACTGATTACCGGCTCTCACGGCAGGACGGAACGGAAATTCCGATTTGCAGCGTTGCGCTCCGGGAGCAGAGCCGACGGCCGGTCGGCCTTCGCAGCGGCTGTGGAGAGATCCGCGGAAGGCTCGAACCGCGTGTACGTGCCGCACGCGGCCTGTGCGCCGGTAGCGGTGGTACGTACTGCCCCGTCCGGGGTTACCTCTCTCTCACTCTTCTCCTGACCGCTCGGCGCGTACCGCCCGAGAGGCTCGACGACGACGTCGGGAGAGACTGCCTGTTGCCGGGCCTCGGTGTTTTCCTTCTTCCCGCTCTGCTCGGCGGCGACGGCGGCGGCGATAAGACGCGCGGCGCGCGCGCGCTCGCGCTCTCCTTGCCTCGCGCGCACACACTGACGTCGCGCGGCCACCACCAGTTGCACGCTCGAGCGCTCGCTTTTCTCTCTCGCTCTCCTCGCTTTTTTCCCGCTCGCCTCTTCGCTCTTCCGCCTCCCTCTCGTCGCGGCGAGGATTCGCGCCGCCGAGAGCAACGAACTCGCGGCGGGGGGGAGAAAAAATTTAGCGCGCCGCACCAGGTCGGCTGCGGGGCAGCACCGCGGCCGTCTGTTTACAGCCCCCGCGGATAAAAGTGTCGATCGGCCGATCGGTCGGACGGAGGAGCCGGAGTCGGCGGGGCGGTGTGCGCAGGCGCTCTCCGGACACGCGGGACTCGGCCGCTGTGCAGGTATGCTGCGTTCAACCGGACACCCCCTTTCTACTAGATGCGGCGTGCGCTCGAGACTAGGGGTGCAACGCGCACGGGGTCCTCGCGGCTCGGCTGCGGACGGACTGCCGGCACACACGTGAAACACTGGTCGGGACAACCGCGCGTAAGCAGAGGCCGCGTCATACTGAGGCCAGTCAGCGAACACATGATTTTCTGCGTATGTGCGCGCCGATACGAGTCGCGCCTGTCCGCCAGAGCGGCAGCACCGGTGCGCGCCGCGAGATGAGCGAGCGACCGATCGCCGCGGACGTCGAGCCGGTTGTAGCCGATAGGGCGCGAATATGGAGCCGGGATCGTTGCCGGCTTGAGTGCAAAATGTGCAATGAATTCGCGGAATTTTATATTATCGAAAACCCTTTAGGTCTCTTTGCTAGGAGGCTGTACCTGTGTGTATATATGTATATATGGTGTGTAGTATGTATATACGGTTGTATGGTACTTGCTGATTATACGGCTTTTGTCTGATTACTTAAGTAATTAATCGTGTACATCGCGATCTGTATAGTGTCATTCTTTGTTTTACAAGTAAAAATGTATGTAGGACTTATTTGCTCTATTGGAGTAGTGGATTAGTACTTGATTTTCATACTTACAGATATTCGGTCTTCCGGTTTCTGGGAAATTTTGACGGCGTCAGTTGCGCGGTCGGCGGCCATTTCAACAGCACTCCATTGCACAGCGGCATCCCGGCAGGGAATCCCGGGACCGGCCGGCGACCCGGCGTCTGTGCAGTCTAAGCGTGAGCAGCCATAGGAGTGGACGTTGTATACGCCAATATGGCGGCAGAGTGATAAGTGGTGATCACCAGCATCTCGCAAAAGCCACCCCACTCGACATCTTTGACGACCTCGGCAGGTTTACCTGGTTATGGGCGAATAATGATGACCTGACAAAAGACAAGAAGCTTATCTGTAAGTGAGTAAATACGTTAGATTATTGAAACGATTTACCTGCAGCCTCTGGAGGGACGCGGGATCCTTTCTGGAGGGATGCGTGCCGCGGTCTAAGCGTCGGTCTAGCCGCGGTCTGGAAGAGGGAAGGCACGTGAAGTCAGTAGCGGAAACGCGGAAACTGACAGGTTTTGCAACTTAATAATCAAAAAATTCAGGTGCAGCAGCCAAGCAAAGAATTTAGTAGAAAATTACTGAAAGAAATATTCGCGTCTATAAGTCAACCTACAAGATTTTCAAATATTGTTACTGATATATTTATTCTCTTATAGTGAGGTTACACAATTGCCAGCAAGAATGCAAGCAGCTCTCCAGCCTCCAGAGACAGGATTCGCCTCTGCAGTGAAGTTATGTTATCGCTTTATCATGCATCTGCCCTGAAAAATTTGTGAGGAGCTACATAATGCCATTAGGTGAGTTTACGATGAGCTAATTTCTTTGAAAGATGTTTGTGGGGGTATGTGTAAGAGAGCAGTTAAAGCTTATAACTTACACACTTTAAAATTTGGCATTGTCATCCATTGATTTTAGCAGTATGTTTTTACTACTAAAGCAATGTACAAATTGGGATGAATTTGAGAATAAATTAAGTAGAGATTTTTGAGCATCGTTAATCTGTATTTGTATGGCTCCTGAACATAATAGTAGATTAGATCATTGCATTGAACTACAAATTTAATTTTGCGGAAAGACATTTATACCCATTTTCCCTTTCATTCAAGAATATTTATTCTTATGATATTATGTACTATCTAAGTTCATACATAAGGTGTCTATTGCTACTTAAGTTGAAAAATCGATATTCCAAATTGTACAATTTTATCATTTATATATATATTTTTCTTACATTTAATTTGCAATATTCATAGTAAAAAGTTCACTTTTATTTGTTATTTACAAAGGTTTAATATTCTCAATATTCCATTCAGTATTTAAATAACTTCAATTAAAACAGATTCTTTGAATTACTTTTTCGGAAGTGGCAGAAGGTAAATTTTAACTGAAAATTTAATATATTTTTCGGAGTAACTAGTCTATGGATTATATATCTAATTAATATATGGATTTACGTGAATATAAAGAAAAGAAAAAAGAATTGCTTTCTTTAGTTTTTTGCAAATCTATTTATTTACCTGGATTTGATCCACGAGTTGAATAGACTAGGTCTATATTTTAATACTTACATTTGTAATGTGGATGAATATTCATTATTAATTTTATTACAGGTTCACGAAATAACAGTTCCTGGAAAATTATGACAATGCATTCTTTGGCTGAGGACTGGCTGCTTCCATTAGGCTACATTTTAGGATTTTCCTGCCTATTTCTAATACACAGGCTGTAAGTTTTCCAAATATTTTTTTTTTGTAGATATTACAACTTTTGAGGCTGTTTGTACATGATTTTATATTAATATATATTTCATGGTGATAAAAAAATAAAAAATTTCTAGTTTAGTAAATGCACTGTTTTTGATAATTATATCTTTTAAGTTTACATTTGCATATTCATGTTTAAACTGTAACTGCAGGTCCTGAAGAGGGTGTTTATGGTAAAAATCAAACAAGTATAGTGAAGACTTGGCAGTGACAATTGGTCTACATCCTAATGAAGATCAAAATAGATGTCAACTGGAATGGTACTTTTCTAAAATGCGACAAGAATAAAGAAAATCTATTTTATTTTTCCAAAAGAAAACTTCAGGTAAAGTATAATAAATTTATTATTTTTAAATAATTGTTGTAAATTAATCAATATTTTTATTTTTAAAATTAATAGTTATTGCAAAATCATTTTCAGCTCCACAAGTAATGCTGTAACTATTTTTACAAATATTTCTACATCAAAAAACAAAAATACAACTCAAACAAGAAAGTCATCAAAGTGTGAAATGTAATACTATTAATTGGTAACATTATCAAATATCTTAAAACTTTTCGTGATTTATTGGATAGGTAATTTTTTTATACATAGAAGCATTGAATGTACATTTTATTTGATACCATCTCTTGGATTTGTTATTAATTTTTGTTTAGAGATAAAAATGACTTTTTTTGGAAATTAAAAACAAACTGCTGTTATTGAACAAAAAAAATAGTTTTGTTAAAAAGATAGTTTTGTTATTTTAGTTTTAATTTATTAAGAAGGTATAGAAAATTTACTTTTTGTACATTCAATCGCATATAAATGATGTATTCTTAAACATGACTAAATTATTGCAATCATTGCAAACATCGATGTTAGCAGTAACTAATTAGTATTTATCTTTGTTGCGTTTTCGTGTGATAACAATAAGAACATGAAGTTCATATCGACGCTCACGCTTGCAGTTCCATAAATAGTAGTCTTATATTTCAAGCCAAAAATAAAAACGTTTTACTTCACTAATTACTGCTATAGTAACAGATCATATTTTATAATCGAAATCATTATTGTACAAAGTCAAGCAAAAAATACGCAGAAAACTCAAACAAAATTGTAAAAGAAAATTGAGTCTTTGCATCAATTTTTTTATTCCGTTCTATCGGTTGGATAGAATATTGAAGTATTATAGTCGGTATCTAGTTTTTAATTTAATGATTATTAGCAGAGATATTGCATTTTGAAAATTCATGTGTCGCCACGTTCATACACTGTACAGTGAAGTTACGCCGTGGTGATCTCACAAAGTTATTGTATTTTATCATTTTTTATATTTGTTAACAACCATTAAATTGAAAAAGTATTGATTAATAATCTTTCAATTACGAATATTCTACACTGGAATTTTTTATGCAAACACTCAATTCTCTTAAATTAAGATTTCTCTAGAAAATCATTTATTCTTGAGACTAATTTGTAGCATTACTACAGCTTAATCTTTAAAGATTATGTTTAATCAAAGTTATTAATCTCTTGTTAATGTATTGTTTAAATTATAATTAATTCAATCTAGATTTCGTTTAATATTAATTCAATTTAACGGCTGTAGTAATTGCTTAGTCCGTTCTGCTTCCGTTTCCGTGACTAATCTCTCGGTAATTCTCAACGTTTAGGTATCCAGCCGATGACATATCAGATAACCGCAAATTTCGGACAGTCGTCGCGTGCCACGCGTACATATTAAGGGGAGGAAGCGTCACCTGCTTGACCGCAGTTTGATATATGCATCTGCTTCAGGCGAATGTATTTCGAATGACTCTTAAGGCCTTTGTCTACGCTTGTGGCTTCCTACACTGAGATTTTTAACAGGTATGTCATTATGAGAGTGCAGTTAACAATTCCTTTATTTGTTACCGTGCTTTTTTCCTATTTATTCAAGAACGTTTGTTCTCAAGACATCGTGAACTACTAAGCTCATGCATAAGGTGTCTGTTACTACTTAAGTTGTAAAATCGATGACTCAAATTTGTACATTGACATCATTCATTTATCTATTTTTCTTATAATTAATTTGCAACATTCATAAGAAAAGTTAATTCACCTTTATCTTTTATTTACAAAGGCATAATGTTTTCAATATTTCAATTCAGTATTTAAATGACTTCACTTATAATAGATTTCATTAAAGTATTAAGTACTTTGAGTTACTTCTTTTGAAGTGGCTGAAGGTAAATTTGCTTGCTTCAATTAAGACGTACAGACACTGTACTTATTGTACAAATTTACATTCTTAAAAGATGTCTTAGGTCTAGATTGTAGACAGTTGAACTCGAATGTAGGGGTAGAAATTAAATTTTTTTTCGTACAGTATACCATTTTATTAATTCTGCTGTAGGAATTAATTTGTTTTTATATAGTATGCATGTACATAATATTTAAATCACACGGAGAACACCGTGGAAGGTTCCCGGCTAATAGACGCCCAGTAGATATCGCCGGCCGGTTCGGCAGTCCCGCTATTTTCTCGTGATTTTTCATATTAATTATTGGCATAATTTCAATAGGCATAAATATGTATCTTAAATTATGAAGCGTCGGTCTTTATAAATGCGATTTGCTAAAAAAGTTAAGCTCGCGACGCCGCGGAGACGCCGTGGGGTGCCAACCGCCATGTAGGCATTCGCACGGCGACCGTTGCAGGGGTAGCATCGCGGAAGGTTCTCGCAGCTCTAGGCCTTCAAAATCAAACGCTACTAGGTAAATACTGTTTAAATCATTAATATTCACACATTTAAGACCTTGGGAAAAGAATTTGCATTGAAAATATATGCGTTTATTCCTGCAGTGGCTTGTATTCGTGTATTAGGAGTCCAATAGGACGCCCAATACACTTCGCCGGCGGGTTCGGCAGTCCCGCTATTTCGTCGCGATTTTCTATTAATTACCGGTATAATTTTCAAATAATGAAGGGTCGATAGTGATAAATGAAATTTAATTCCAAAAATTGACTCGAAATATGTCGCGACGCCGCGAAGACGCCGGGTTGCTTCCCGCCATTTCGGCATTCGCACGGCGACCGTTGCAGGGGTAGCATCGCGGAAGGTTCTCGCAGCCTCCAGGCCTCCAAAATCAAACTCTTTTCGGTAAATACTACTTAAATCATTAATATTCATTCATTTAGGACCTCGGGATAAGAATTTGCCTTGAAAATATGTGCGTTTATGCCTGCAGTGGCTAATATTCGTGTATTAGGAGTCCAAATGAACTTCGCCGGCAGGTTCGGCAGTCCCGCTATTTCGTCGCGATTTTTGATTAATTACCGTTATAATTTTAAATAATGAAGCGTCGGTAGTGATAAATGAAATTTAATTCCAAGAATTGAATCTCTAAATATATCGCGATGTCGCGGAGAGACGCCGCGGCGGGCTTCCCGCCATTTTGGCATTCGCTCGGCGACCGTTACAGAGGTAGCATCGCGGAAGGTTCTCGAGGCTCCAGGCTTGCAAAATCAAACTCTTTTCGGTAAATATTGCTTAAATCATTAATATTCATACATTTAAGACCTCGGGAAAAGAATTGGCCTTGAAAATATGTGCGTTTATTCCTGCAGTGGCTTGTATTCGTGTATTAGGAGTCCAAATAGACTTCGCCGGCAGGTTCGGCAGTCCCGCTATTTTCTCGTGATTTTTGATTAATTACCGGTATAATTTTCAAATAATGAAGCGTCGGTAGTGATAAATGAAATTTGCTTGAATCTACCCCGCGGAGGGACGCCTTAGTGGGACGCCGAGAGCCCGCGGGCAGCTTAGCATTCGCCCGGTGACCGTTACAGGGGTAGTACGGCGGGAAATTCCCTGAGTTACAGAGCCTACAAGATTAAACTCTTAGGTAAATGCAGCTTAAAATATTCAGAAAAGATTAGAGCTAGAAAAAGATTGGAGCTAGAAGCGATTACAGTTAGAAAAAATGTGCCTTTATTGCCTGCAGTGGTACATATGCGTGTAAAAGGTACTTAATCGACTCCCAGTAGCCAACACAGACGAGTACTGTTATCCGTGCACGAATACATCATACCTACTTACGTACATACATGCATACATGCATATATATACATACATACATGCATATATATACATACATACGTGCATATATATACATACATACGTGCATATATATACATACATGCATATATATACATACATACATGTATATATATATACACATACATACATACATACATACTTGCATACATACACACATACACAAACATACACATACATAAATACATACATACATACAGACATACGTACATACACATACATACACATACCTACATACATACATACATACATACATACATACATACATACATACATACATACATACATACATACATACATACATGCATGCATGCATGCATGCATGCATGCATACATACATGCATACACACACACACACACACACACACACACACACACACACACACACACACACACACACACACACACACAATTTAACTTTTTTGGCAATTTAATTTATACATTGTCTTTTTTTTTAGAGAAATGTTAATGCAGAGGACTACCTGATTTTGGCCAAAAATTGAAACAAAGTCAACAAACGGGTAAACTAGCAGACGATGGAAGCTGTCATTAGACCATTTCTGCATATGTGAATACATGTACGTCTATAATTTCTATCTTTATTTTGTGGACTTTATAGTAATGTCATATAACAATTATAATAACAAGACATTTATGAATAATTTCATTAAATTAATTCCAACTTCTTACAAGCATTTGCAATACATAACATACTTTTTTTAAAATATGAAAAAATCTTTTGTTTGTTAAACGTCATCAGTTTGAAATTACTGCACTTATCTAACATTGTATTGTAATGATTCTTTTTCAACAATTTAATATATTCATTGTCTTTTTTTAGAGAAATGTTAATGCAGAGAACTACCTGAGTTTGACCAAAAATTGAAACAAGGTCAACAAACTTGTAAACTAGCAGACGATGGAAGCTGTCATTACACCTATTCTGAATGTGCGAATATGTGTAAGTCTATAATTTCTACCTTTATTTTGTGGACTTTATAGTAATGTCATATAACAATTTCATTCAAAAATGAATAATTTTATTTTAAAATAAATTCCTTGTTATATATACAATACCATGATTAATTTTGTTTAGAAAACTACTTTTTAAAGTGTATTTATAAATACGTATTCAAACCATATATATTTATTTTAAGTGTTAAATAAGCAATTCTTCTTTTAAATCAATAATTTATTGACTTCAAAGAACTATCCTTTACTTAATATCTATTTTTTTAGATGTTGATTACTAACATATATAAATGATTTTCAGATTGTAAAGTAAATGGATAACAAAGTATTATGTCTACTACTTTGTATCCATAATGTATCTGATGTAATTGCCGAGGGGTGCCATCCAATTTTACTGCCTCAACGAATGAAATTCTGACAGCACATCGAAGCAACAAAGCTACCCATATTACTGCTATTACAATTAGACAGCAATATAATCTACTTGAGGATTGCACTGCAAATTATTACATCAATTAACTATACAAGATTAATCATCTATACTTCACATTTGGATGCATGTAAGTGTAGAATTTGTGAGATTTTTTAATTTGAATTTATTTCTGCTTATTTTGTGAACATTCTAATAAGTTATCTAATAGTAATACATGTAAATGTATGGCGGATTAGTTTTATTTAAAAAAAAACAATGTTATAATATGCTTAGCATTAATATTTTTAAAGAAACTTTGAAAAAAATTTGTATGCCTAATACAATCAATTATTTTCTAATTATTTAAACTTTACAGATTTATGACCAGACATTACTGGTGATCAATTATTTTCTAATTATTTAAACTTTACAGATTTATGACCAGACATTACCCCATGGCAATCAACTTCTTTATCGAATAAAAAAAGAAGCATCAACTGCTAGTGGTGAAGAATTACTGCTCAATACTGTTATTTCAAAGAGGCAATAATGGCTGCATAATAAGTGCATGAAGTTCTGCAGTCCCAATCCGCTCTACAAGGTTGATCCTCTTATACTTGTCATATGGGCATACATGAATATATGTAAGTACAAAATTAATAAAATACTTAAATTTGCATTATATTTATTAATGATTAATACAGATGACCAAGTTAACTTGAATTATTATTTCACTAAAACTAATGATTGCTTCGAATTCATTTAAATTCAGCAATGATTCAGTCATTATTAAAAAATTGATTATAACAAAGTAAATTATATGTTGGTACTGTAACTTTATACATTTTTAAAGTTACATTTAATTTTTACAAGTATACATATTATGTATAAACTCGCTGATATTCATTACTGGTTAACTTATATAAAATTAATAAAAAAATAATCATTTTAGCGATCAGATTATAAGTTGGCACTAGTATTTACATATTGCAAAATATTTTTTAAAATCTTTAGTAATGTTTACGCAGTGACTTCTTTCGACCTATTAAAAATGAATAATTATTGTACATTTTGAATAGCTCGAAAAAGGCAGTAGTTAAAGAGTTAAAGCAAAAGTTTGCTAACGAAAAACGCTACGTTCACATTACTAAAAAACTTTGATTGCAATCAAATAATAATGGTTCGTGATGATTTTTAAAATGATTGTTTTTGTTACTGAATACAATTTAAAAACGACCGAGATTCCCCCACCCTAGTTACAAAAAATACTCTGAAAAAAATAATATGGGAAAATTTATTATAAATTCTTTGAGGTGGAGAACAGACTTGAAATTACTATGGATTTTGGAAAAATTAGAATTTGTATTGTAAAAATTACCTTATTTGTGCTAAACAATACTATAAAAAATTGTAACTTTTCCAAGGATTATAGTAATTTCTCTATTCTCAAGTTTGCAGTATATCCTGCAAAATATTTCAAATGGGGTTTTCTGTTTGACCATGCCGACATTGTTGAGACAATATTCGCTATCTTATCTAAACGGTTAACAGCAATTGCTAATGGACACTTTCTTGCATTGTATTATGCACTATGCAATGACTTCAAAATAGTTTCCAAAAGTCAATTTTAAACGGTTAAAGTTGACATAAACCTTTTTCAAATAAAAAGTGGGATTTTAATGAGCAGTTTCTTCCACAGAAGAAAAAAGTAAGTGCATATCTTTACAAAAATCACAAATAAACAAACTATAATCTGCTTTGCTATTTCTTCTTTTAGAGTAACTGTAGGCAACTCGTATCTAGTATTGAAGCAAGAAAAGGCGTTTTATATGCATCGACGGGTTGGCGCTGAAAAACAGATCTTAGCGACAGAGACAGCGAGGGAAGACCGGAGCGTTTCTCTCTCCCACGTGTGACACGGTCGCAAGTCTCTCGTAGCGGCTCTCGTATCACGCGTACGACTTTGCCCGGCTTCCGGCTGAGTCGTCGGCGGCGCGCGGTGGGCTCTCACGCGCGTCCGTCCCCTTTGCCCCTCGCGAAGCATCTCTATGGAAAGTGATTCGTGGCGCGTATGTATACACATAAACGCGGCTTACACGCTTGCGTACTCCGCGCGCGCCGTGCCATCTTATTTATCGGCAAAGCGCTTGTCGGCCAACTTAGCGTGCCGCCATCATCCAATCTAGGCGCGCCGCCGGCGACGACCGCCGCCCGCTCTCGCCTCCCCCTCCTGCACCGGACAATTTAAACATCATCCCGATTCCGCGCGGCGAAATCATTTAATATTTGACGTCAGCCGCGATTACCGTGTTACGAAGCCGCCGAGGCAGCGGCACCGCCGACTGCTGAATAATGACGGCCGCGATTGTTTGCGTTGCCCAGGTTAGGGAGCGAGTGCTTTTTCGAGAGCACTGCCGACGCCGGGAGGAAGTGCCTCGCGGAACCGTGCTAAGAGTAATTCCTGAACATGAGAATCGTATTTAAAATAAACGAATATTTTACAGTTTTACTTTACAGTTTAGGTAAAATTGTTTCTTCTTTTTAAAAATGAGTCCTGCGGTTTTTTATCTTCTTTATTATGTGCTGTCACGTACCACGTGCATGTTTGCACATCATTTTCTGATACTAATTTGAAAATGCAGAAGTTAAATATTTATTCTGCACTATCTCCAACGGGTTCGCTATCTCTTTGTTTACAATCTAAGAAATAATTAATGAACGTACTATACTAGTACTTGTTATTTTTTGTGAGTCAAAAGTTCATCTTAAATTATTATTTTTACTTTTCCTGGCAAAAGAGTGCTAAAAATTAGAATTTGTGCTTGCCGAACTCATTTTCAGGTGGTAGTCGGAAACATGTGACGCTCCAGTGTACGTATGCAGGCAGGCACATAAAAAACGTAAATTGAAACTCACACTCGCTTTGATAGCGAGCTTATCTTCCTGAGCGATTTCTCGCAATTTCTATCTGTTGTAGCATGACAAATTGGGAAAAGTCGATGGAATGCATGCGAGATAAACTCCCGGTTGAGAGGCGCCGATTTTTCTCCTCGCCGTTTACCGTGACTTTATCGCATTTCCCCGCACCTCGCATTTTGCATGACGTGAGCTTGAACACCGTCTGATTTTTAATAATTTTAATATCCCGTTGTATTTAAATTCTTTAGGCTTATTTTATTTTTGACTCTATTGAAAATATGGATATGATATATTTGAAGAGCAGGATTTCAAGGATTTGTCAGGTAGAATATTTTTTCGCCTGAAAACTGCAATCTGTTAGGCACATGTGTACGGATAGTGGTATAATATCAATAGATAAAGCATTGCAGTTATCTCTTGGATGCTCATATTATTTTCAAATCTCAATTGCATAAACCGTATAGGAAAGTTTTTTAGACTAATAAAATAGAAAATTATCTTTAAAAATTCAAAAACAATGATAATATAATATGTATAATAAAGTAGAATTTATCAAAACTATATAATTAAGGATTGAAGAGTAATAATTAAAGAACGCTCAAGTGGTTTAATTAAATTTTATTTCGAATTCTGTTTACAATTTTTAGAAATGGCGATACCAATTATTTAGAATAATGTTTATACTACGTTCAAAAATTATGGTTAACGCTGTTTACTACATCTATGTTATAAAGTTCCGTAAAAGTAAACAAAATTAGGCTGCATATTGTTTTTTTATGTTTTATTGATTGAAGTTTAGAAAAATTAAATTTGAGCGCCCTGAAACGTTGACTAGATTCTGTTGAAGTTTTTTTCTATTTCGCATGTACTAATACTCCAACAGATGACATAATCATGCAAACCAACAGCTCCTTAAAAAGTTACTTTATTATTATGATGCACTTACGTAACGTAAATAAATAGAACGTAAAAAATAAACTTTATACATTAAAATTTTTTTTTCATTAATATTTGTTATTGTCATGAACAAATCATTTACATTATATTTTTATAAAAGTATTATAAAAATTGTTAAGGGACTGTTATATTCAGAATCCGATAAAAAATATCGATAAAAGCACGAGCCTTTCAGATTGCCCATAAATTTTAAAAGAAATGTAAGTCGACAATACGTGAAGTAAATAGTCGAATAGAATAACGCTCTTCTCTGTTTTAATACTCTGGATAAATACCACTTGCCGTAATTATACTAACTTCACTTTGTGAGGTACCTTATTGTATGCACTTGGCAGCATATAGACACATTAATACATACATTCTATAACTATATTACGCCATCGAAGAAACACTTTTCATCAAATTTTTTTCAATTGATTGCGGTGATTATTATCGGTAGGCAAAGAAATTTCGAGTATAATATAGTTACAATATCTATAGATGAATGGTTTATATTCATTTTTCAAATATTAACTTTCTTCTATTAAATTTTAGTAATGTCAAAGGATTTCTCTTCGAGTTATCAGTAACAGGGATTTGCATTGCTCTATTTTATCAGAAATTTCATTTGCAATTTTAAGCATTTATACTCTTCCATTTATATTTACTAATTTGTTTCTTCATGTTGCTCTTAGAATACTATTCACAATACTGTACTGCTGTTAAAGATACTCTTTGTAAAACTGCTAAAATTACATTAGCAGTAATTAAATAAGGCATAATAAATTGTCAGGGTATTGATTTTTCTTTTTATAATCCAGTTATCAAACTATAAGTATAAGTATTAAATAGTTTTAGATCTTTTGCAGGAAAAAAATCGATTATTCTAATATAAAGCTCAATTTTCAATAGAATATTGCTTTTACAATAATAATTAACTAGGACTCATGATAAATTCTGTTTACATCAATCAATTCTAATAAGTTTACTACTTAAGTAACAAAAATGCCTTTTGTACTATAATATAACAAAACTAATGTTTGTTCAATCCCCGTCGTACATCACACATTACTGTTCATACAAAAAACGATGAATCAAATCGTGGTGATTGATTCTTTACAAAGTTAAAAAAAATGGCTAAATTATTATAAGTACAATTGAACTAAAACAGTCTCGTCCGTATGGAACGAAAAGTAATCACAAAATGTTCGCTGCGCGATCCTCACACCTCAAGCCGGTGAGCGGGTGAGTCGGAGTAAATAAGAGGCGCATTGTCCCACTCGTCGAGTTCCTCGTTCGATTGCACCGCTCTTTTCGGACTGATAAGCAGGGTGGAGCCTCGCTTGGGGCTGCTCGGCGCGGACCTGCACGCCGCCTTGAGCAGTCCCCTTTTTCCTAAGCCCAGTCTCAGCACCTTGCCACCAACTCGGGAGTAATAATTCGATCCCTCGTCCGTGTCTTCGTCTTCGTCGTCCTTTGCGAAGGGACTGTCCGCTCGTAGGATGGGCGCGCTGTTCGTTAGTTCGGTGGTGTCGAGATGAGGCGCCAGCTTCAGTTGGACTGCTGTGGGCAATTGCAGGGGCGACGGCATTTCGCCAATGTGCTCCACGCACGGACAGGAACTACTCGATGATCTGCAAGATTATTAACGGTTTATGTATTTATTTTGATCGATTGATTTCAGCCACTTCGAATAATATAAAAGAAAGAAATAATTATAAGTTAAGTAATTACAATGTACTCTCATAATATTTTTTAGACTAACTTCAATTTTTTTTAGGTTGTTTCAAAAATTTCGTGGATAATGTACTTAATGTCGAACAGACCTTGTGCCCTCCATACAGGAAGATCTCCCGGATGAGCAAATTGTGCGTCCGTTGCAAGGACTACCGTCGACTATGGATTCGAGTTTGGCGGAGTCGGCATTTCGCACACCTTTGGCCGCTTGATCGAGGTGGTCGGAGCTGGCGAATCTGAGTCGTTTTGGCGACTCGCTGGAGCAGCGCAAGAACGTCGCACGAACCAAAGACTTGTTTTTGAGAGAGCTGCGGGGCAGCAAGTCACTCGGCTGAGGCGGATTTAATGCAAGACCATCACGTCGGGCCTGGCGCTCGCGATTTCGCGCTTCGCGCATTGTCGGCTCCTCGCCAATTAGCCAATATGTCAACCGCTCGCCCTTGCCTTTCATAGACACCAGGCCCCGCTCTGCAAGGGTGAAGCCTCTCAGTTGATCCAACAAGCCTTTCGTCTCTGAGCTGCAGTGGATGCGAAGTGCTGCGGATATTGTTTTATCGTTAGTATAGTGTCTTTTATTTATCTAAATTATTTAAGTAGCTTTCCTTTTGAAATAATCTAAACTTTTTTGTCCTATTTTTATATAGCAAATTTATAAATTTACTAACTAATTTTGTTAAATGAGGCTTTAAACTCGATATCTTCTTATAAATTTTTTAATTTTTGTTCGTATCCACGTATTAGATGTTAAAGATTTTATTTTCTTTATTGCTAAAAAAAAACTAATTGCAAACATTAAATGTGTAAAGCTTTTTTAAGATATATTTTTCAATGCAAACAATTCTTTTTTCTTATTTTTAGTAGTAATATATTGTAAGTAATTTCTTAATCTATTAAACTAAATAAGAATCCATTAGGTTTATAAACAATGTCACATAAGTTACGAGAAATTATTTATGTAGCAAATACATAAAATTTATTACTACAAAATAATGTGTTTCTAATATATCCTTATCACTTCTTTCAGGAAAAAAGTTTTTCGACGTGTAACCATAGATTACACTGTCACGTAAATAAAAACGGCTTACGCTGTCCTGTGGATTCCATTCTACTAGCGGTATTGACCGTGTCACCAAACAGACAATAGCGCGGCATCTTGAGGCCGACCACTCCCGCACATACCGGACCTGGAATAAGAAAGAAAATATTTTTATTAGATCGTAAACCTTCGAGTTTATGATTTCCAAAAATATGTCAGAAGAATTTTAGTATTTTTCATAAGCCCACGCCAGATTTTTACCGGAGTGAAGTCCTATTCGTAGTTGCAATTTATCCAATGGTCTATGGCGAATGGTAAATTGCTTTATTGCATTTAAAAGATGCAGCGACATGCTAGCTATTTCTGCAGCATGTTGAATTCCATTTCTAATTGGTAATCCGCTCACCTAAAGAAGTAAAATTTTCATTTTTTAAATGATTGTGGAACTAAGTTTGATATTTTAAACAGTGGATGTCACTGACTATCAGAAAATAACAACTATAAACAGTTATTTTGAAGCAATTAATACATTTAATATACATATTGAAGTCGTTATTTACTGATTGTCATGCTCACTAATTAGCATTTAGAATACAACTTTTGAGAAATGAATATTTTACTTACAACCATATAAGCATCGCCAATAGTTTCTACCTTGTAAACGTCATAGTTCTCTATTGTAGAATCGAAACATGTGTAGAGATCATTTAGGAAATCAACAACCTGCAAATCACAAAATAGTTTATTAATGTATACTTAAAATTCGTACTAAGACTGTACAAATGTAGCGTAATTGCATTAACCCTCCTACACATTTATTGATGTATACAGTGCATCTGGGAAATCTTAGAACAAGAATTTATGTCAATATTTACAGGAGGGTTAAGACAAAATTAATACAAGATAATTTCGTTTTGTTAAACTTATTTTTTTGTACGTGGACAAAGTTTTTAATAGGGTAAAGTACCTCCGATACGTGAAAGATATAAGTGTAGAATATGAAAGCTAACTTTTCTTCTTGCCTTTGTCAGTAATTAAATTTGACATTAAAGAAGTAGTATTCATCTATACTAATCTTCGAATGAGGGAGTCATGTGTACGAATTTCTACAGAAAGCTTAATTAAAGAATACTCATTCGAAGAAATGTTTACTACTTTTCAGCAATACTTTAAATTAAACTATAGAATTTTTGTGAACCTCGTGCATAGTACATGTTTACTGCAGTATTTAGTCGATAATCAACTATTCTCATTGCCACAGTATCACTAACTAAATCAAGTACTTACTAAATATTCGGTATAATTTTTTACTGAATCAAATATAAAGAGAGTAAAGTAAATGCTAGATCTTCTCGAAATTCTCGTGCGTAGCGTACCTGGAGAGGTGTACTCTCAGCGGACATGGCGGTAAATCCGACAATGTCGCTGAAGTAGATAGTGACGCAGTCGAAGTTCTCTGCTTCGACTTTGTGACCGCGCTTCAGCTGCTCGGCGACGTAGCGTGGCAGCATCTCGTACAGCAGGGCGTCTGCAAACAGGCCATCGCTTCCTCACAATCTAATTAAGTTTAATCGCGCGGCGGCTGTCGTCAGCCTCCCTCGTATTTTTTCGCACCCGGCGACGATGCTCTTCGTTTCGTTAATTGCGCGATAAAAAAAGCGTCCCTGCGACGGCGCAAAATAATTGACCCGATTTTTACGCGTCCAACGCCCGTTTCGTTTAATTTAGTTCTGTTTTTGCCAGTCTCATGACACTTGCCAAGTCTTTGTCTCGAGATCGTGCGAAAAGCTGTAAGATTGAGAGACCTTCTGGATTTTTTTTATTTTGTACTGGGTGCAAAATAAAACTCCGTTTAATGACTTTAAAATCGTAAGCTGTTTACGAAACATTTCCTCAGCAAACTTTTAATTTCTTGCTTTCGAAAGTGTTCTAAAATACACATTTAATAGTCTCTTATTTTCACTCAGACGTAACTTTAATTTAAATGACTGAACCCCATCAAAGTTTCAAATTAATTTTTACTACGTTGCTAATAGAACATTTTAATCCATCAAGTGCAGGAGTTAATTTTAATTGAAATTCAACGAAACCTTTAATACAATTGACGCGTCCAAGCGTAAGGGCTCCGCCGTTTTTGTTCGCACGAGCAGACTCCCGCCTCGCGAGAAATGTGAAACGGACACGGGGCTCTCGCTTTCGCGTCTCCGTGGCTAATTAATGAAAATGCCGGGTGCGGTGAGGTGCGCGAACGTGCGATTGAGTTTAGTGTCCGTGTGCGTGCGAACGCGCAGGAGCGTACTAATTGGATCGTCAGTGTAATTTTCACTCTAGAACGACACTCTAGTTGTTTTCCGTGGATACACCTATCCATTAAAATTTGATTAGCCACTGCACGGTTATGACGTTGAATTTACTTATCAGTTCACGACGGTCATCCCGTGCGAAATTATTTTCTACTTTATGACGGCGAGAGGTATACACTTAATAGTTTTCGAATTTAATTACTTTTTAACACCGTGTTTTAATATTAAAGCTTGCTTTTAAGAAATGTTGTCAATTATTTCAATTTAATTTAGTTTTTTCTTCAAGTAATAGCTTGTGGTATTCAATTCGTATAGGTATTGAAAAAAGTTGTACCAGTTTTCTTTTTTTCTTCGGATAATTGATCTGTTCGTTCGTCGACCAGAGCTTCAAGATTGTTCGCATACTTTTCCATCATAGCCATCATGTTATCGAAAATATTTGGTTTCCTGAAAGGGACAGCGATTTATCGATACTTTTTTTTGATAAAATTAATGACTATTTCAATAGTATTTACTGGAATTTTACTCACATGCCTTTTCGCAGTGGTCGCAATTTGTTTCTAATTACTTTGAAATCCGGTCGGGTATCTGGATTTTCAGCCCAGCATTCCAGAAGGCATTCTCTCACAAAATCGAAACTATTTTCGAGCTGATCCAACGGTGGTCTGTAAAAATAAATTCCATTTGCATAGCTTTTATGTTAAATAATTCGAAAGGTCTCATCTACATTTAATTTCTATTGACGTTACAAAACATTAATTTACTTTACTTTTTTTACTAAGCTAAGACTGTTTATTCGTTCATAGATAAATGATCATCAATTCTAATATTCATAAAAATTATATTCGTTATTTTTATTGTATGAAGTTAGTGTAACACAAATATAAAGATGTGAAACACGCGCAATCACTATCAGTGCAAAAGAGTAATGTAGAAATCTTGTTCTACAATTTAGTATGTATTGTCACTCTTACGAAGACTAGTGTGTTTGTGAATTAATTGAAATGTGAACCTGCATGCTAGTCTTCAAAAACGTTTAATTAAAAATGGACCTCATTTGTAAAGGACATTTATTGAAAGGACGATTTAATTATAACTTAAGCTTTGTAAATGGCAGTAGAAACAGACGAACATAGAAAGACACTAGTGTTCAAAGAAGGGGGTACATTTTTTCCAAGTTTAGTGTTTTTAATTTTAATTGATGTGCACTTTGTTAGTGTACAATCTGTTAATTAAAAAACTGAAGCACTTGCACAACATAAGAAAAAAAATGTACTTTCATTGTCCGAAAAAATCTCGACAAAAAAGAAATTACCGGAATAATGGCATGCCTTCCTCGACGGTGATGACTCTCTTCAAGATATCGGGCGCCGATAACTCGGTGATCCCGTAAGGTCCGTGTCGGCCTTGCAGCTCGTACAACACAATCGCGAACGAGTAAACGTCTCCTTTTTGAAAGTCTCTGACGGTGGGCTCAGCGCTCCTTGAACGCAGCAATTCCGGCGCCTTATACAGCAGCCCTGCGGAAAGTAATATTTTCTCCATAAAAGAAAAAATCGTCCCATCGCCGCGACGGCTTGAAGAGAGTCCGGTCGCGCTTGATATTCACCGCGATACTTCTTCATGACGTCGGCAGGTTCGAGCTCCGCGTCGCGCTTGAACTCGTGCAAACCGAAGTCGGCCAGTTTAACGACCCAGCGCGAGTCCACCAGGCAGTTTGACGTGCTGAGGGATCCGTGAAATTTTACGACTGACTCGTGAAGATAAATCATGCCCTGCGGAAAAACCAGTGTTACGTAGTATCGTAAGAGAATTGTAGACTGCGCGCTTTTTTTTAAAGCAATTCTCTCATTCTTTAAGATATTATTGCAAGAAATTTGACTGATTGATTCTTACTCTCACGATGTCGCCTACTAGTGAAGCCATGAACATGTTATCGAGCTTGATATCTTCGTTTTCTAAAATGTCCTGAAATTAAATAGATATATTTTTAATTATTTAAATTCAATTGAATGAAATTTTAAATGAGTTACTTTACCTTTAAACTGCCACGAGCGCAGTATTCAACTACAATACAAATATTTGGTGGATCAGTGCAAGCTCCGATGAAAGCATTCAAATTATCGTGCCTTAAATCTCGCATCTGGAACAGTTAAAATACCCATTGTTATTTCTATTTTGTAATATTTCCTAGTAAAATTTTTGTAATTCTTGGATTTTATTCACTTACTATTTTAAGTTCTTTTTTCATTTCTCGAGTGATTTCTATTGATTTCTTTTTCACCTTTTTTACAGCAAAGATACGACCTTTGTAAATTCCTACTTGAGTGTAAATCATTGAGTAACGAAAATCGGCATCTGGATTCGAGCTCAAAGACGCCTGACTTGTTCTTACGTGGGGTTGAACTGGATTCTGAAATTACAAAAAGCTCGTTTAGGATCTTGCTTAACCAACCTACTCAAATAAGCGAGCCGTGTACGGGTTAATTAGAAACCTTTGAATTATTCTTGAATAGTTGATCTCCGGAGGAAGTTGTATCGTCTTTGGTTTCTTTGATCTCGATGTCTTTATAATTGACTTTCCAAAGCAAAGAGTCCAACTCTTGTTCGTACTTCCAGTTTCTGTACAGTATCAAGGATATTGCGAAGAAAACCAATATAAGTCCTCCTGCAATCCCTCCGACGATTTCTCCCGTATGAGCTTAAATTTAAAATATAAACTGAATTATTTTTCTAACATTAAATTTAGATACATACTGATGAAATACTATATATATAGTTTAACATTGGCATTTATCTTATACTGGTATTACTGTTATTTGTGACGATGAGAATGATATTTTGAACATTTGTTAATACACATTGTACTTTAAGAAGACACGCTAAATGAAAGTGAAAGACAAACATTTTTCAATCCATAACTCAAACAAGTCAAGTAGTGCCCCTTTGTAGCGCCCGAGTAATTCTTAGACGTTGTTTGTCTTGGAAGCGCTTGGAAGCTCCTTAAAAGCGTGAAAGAAAAATACGTTTCGATCGAATTGCGCGCGTTTTATGTACGAAAAGGGCAAGATGACATGCTATTATGTTTCGTACATGAAAAGCTCAATCGAGCGACGTCATTTTCTTTACCTTCGTACCGTCTGAGGCTCAAAGTTAATGACTCCCCCAAAGAAAAAGAATGAGTGTAGGTGCGATAACAATGTTTGATCAGCGTGAATAGACAGTAACTTCAGGTTTAATTGACTTTCAAAAAGGGAGAAAGTCTTCTAAATTTTGAAAAAAATAAATAATTTCAATAACATATAGATGTTAATGTAGTATGTCTATTTAAAACGCTATTATAAAAGTAACCTGAAGCAGTAGTCCCTTCCCAAATAAATAAAGATGAATTTATGTAGTAAAACATACAGAGAATCGCGGTAGACAAATAGAGACGAAGAACTCTGGTAGTGCAATAAAACAGTCCGTCAGTTCGTGCGGTGTTGAAACACTACAACGCACGCACATGGACGAGCACAATCAGAAAGGAATGCAGTGCAATAAAACGTTGGGAAATTCCAATCTGTAACTTTGGCCACATAATAGGTTTTTTCGTCAAATTGTTGCAGAAGGAAAAAGAAAGTAATTAAATTAATCTTTTCACGAGTTTATCTGCAGTTCTTTAATTCTAAAGATACGAGTTGTTAGCCATTGGCTTCATTAAATTGGGTAAAATCAACAGAATCTTCGATCGCCTTTAGAATTTGCGCCATTATGTCTTTCTACAATGGAGTAAATTCTAAAGGCAATCGACGTACGTGTTCATTTTCCCAATTTCCATGTTTCAATAAGCATGTAATCTGCAAACCAATGGAGAGGGTAGCGCGTTGCATTTTCATGATGCTATTCGTACCCGTCGGAAGCAGCGTCGCGTTTATTCAGTTTGTCACACAGTTTGCCGCGTTCTATCTCGGGCTCTACCGCTGTATGTATAGAAATTTCCGGGTGAAGGGACAGGATGAGTCGGGGAGGTCGAATTAACGAAGGTCCATTTGCACGCGGTCAAGTAAAATGCGTTCCCGAGGACGCGAGTTATCCCCAGTTCGTCTTCCTCCTGGGCTTACATATACATCTGTCCTGTGAGAACCTAATTTTCGTCTTTGCCGAGTGCGAGATAAGTGGGTCCAGAGAAATAGAGAGGCCAGTGGGAAGGTTTCTATTTTGGTCTTAGGACAAAACGCGACATATTTTTCGAGATTTTTCTTCGGTCTTATCCTAATTCACAAGAATTTCGGGACAAGCTTTTTTCTTATTAGATTTTCTAAATTAATGATTCGCAATTATATTACCTTTTAATATTTTTTTTTTACTGAAAATTTTAATTGAATAAATATTGAAATATTTATGTTATTTTACAGAATATCCGCTATGGCCTATGAGACTGATTTGGCAAATTGGCGAAGTTCAAATGAAAAAAGTCGAACACGCAAACGCCCAAATGAGGATTCAACGAGCGGACTATGTGCAGCTAAGCGGCTCGACAATGTTTTTAAAAATGTACGTATGCATTTCTTTCTACTACTTACTTTTTAATATTCAAATCGAGGGGTTATTTATTTCATGTAATCATACCGATTTAAATGAGTAACTTTTCATCGATTTATAATTTTTGTCTATCTAAGTAATCTCTTTAATATAGGTGTACAGTGTTATTAAAATGTGTGAATGTCCCCTCGATTGAATATAAATAAATTAAGAATAATTTGTAATTAATTGAAAAACATTTATTAATATGTATTTTTCTTATCTTTACAGAATGAATTACAAAAAGGAATATAATATGCCTTTGCATATTTACATCGATTAAGGGAATGAATACATTTCTAATAATGTTATTTTATTAATTTGAAATGAAGAAGAAAATTTATAAGAAAAGACCAAATTGAGGTCTACCATAAGGATACCTGCAATGGTTTCGTTAATGGTATGCACAATTCTTTGACTTACTTTTTAATATTCACAACAATTGCAGATTAAGAGCAATTATGATTATCTAAAAATTCTGATAATTATGGGTGAATAAATGCGTGTCTATTCATCCACAGTTAGTACTTTATACAAAATAAAATTTGGGAGCTAATTTATATTAGCAAAAGCATAATTCTTAGTATGATAAATTTCTTAAACTTTTGTTCTCTAAGTGAAAACTATAGTTTTCATAGTGTCCTTTGAAAAGTTGAAAATTCATGGCGATTCGCCCATGGTAGAAGCATCTTTAGTGCTCCCTTTGATTCCTAATCCTAAGAACTTTCCACTTTGAACTTTGAAGGTTAACGCATGGGCAATGATTTTCACGCCCAAGTTTTCGAATCCCCAATGACTCGTGAACAGTTCACCGGGGAATAATCGGTTACAGAACCCGTTGATGCGCGAGAAGTTGAACGTGCGCGAATGAACCGGAATGGAAGGGTATTGATTAGTTGCGTTTCCCTTTCTTTTCTGTATCGGCAGGTTCAATGACTGGACTCTGGGTGTCGATTGAGATCCGTTGGGAGAGGATTAATTTAAAAAATGTTTGGACTAGCTAGAATTCGATTAATTTTTAGTTGAAAATTTTATATAATCTTTCTAAGCAACAATAGCTTGCAATCTCTCTAGTAGGCTTTACTTACAATAACACTTTTCTCCGTGATAGCCACAGTAGGGTTCATCAATTGGAGGTCTCCCATTGACCCATGGAATACTTCGTATGACTCGCAATTGCTATCGAAAAAAAGTATGTGATGTTATTTAACAAATTTTTTAAACAATGTCTGTTTTATGGTTGAAAGAAAATTATACAACTCATTTTAAAATTATTCTTGTAAATTAAAATTAACGTGGAAAAAATACAATAATAAAACATTTTAAATAATTTATGAAATTCGAGGATGATATCTGATATGTAATCTATTAGTTAATTCTGTAATTTTCGTCTAATGAAGAAGAAAGTATAAGTGAAATATCGTTCAGTAAGAGGGTAAGATTGAATTTCGTATTTTCGCATTAGAGTTAATGCTCGCGGATAAAGAAAGAAAATATTGGCATACATAAAAGAGATAGTTGATTCACGTGGAGTATAACTAACCGGGAGGTTTGTGCCATTTTCCTTGCCGATGAAAAGGCCTATAGGATAAAGACCTTGTCCTTTCGGGGCCTGACTGTCTAATGCTATCAACGTATAATTGCCTTCTGGGTCACCGTTTTCATCCATGTACACCATGTAACTGTTTAAACAAGTTAAATTAATTTATAATTATAAAATATAGTAAACGGATAATTAATGTTAAATATTAAATCATATAAATTATTCAGAGAAACCATTTAAATTACAAACGTAGAAAAAAGTAATCGAAAGGGATGTTTTGAATGTTAACCGCGAGTACGCAATTTTAAGTAGAACAAGTTTGGGTTGATACGGCAAACACTAAATTCAAAATTAAAGCATATATATTTACACTCTTAAATCAGACTGTTTAATATTTTCATGTAGGATTTAGCAGCTTAACTCAATTTTTTTATTTAAGTCTTATAATACCAAATGTTTTTTATGCTACTCACAAATAATAAACAAAAGCAGTTCTTAGATAAATGAAAATAAAATCCGAAAAGAAATACCTTACCCCATGGCGCTGCGATAATGAAGACCATAAAGCGAGGAAATAATCTCTTTACCATTTCGTGGATCTCGGTCCTCATCTAATGCTTTAAGCAGGGTCTGAGTGTATAGGTGCACCGCGTCGTAAAGATACGCGGTTTCCGGCACGGCCTGCCTTGTAGCAGAAAAAAATTAAAGATTCCAATAGATGAGTCATATTCAAACATATCGATCTTAATCTTTTTATCGTATATCAATCAAAAAATATATTACTGACTAATAGTCATAATGTAATCACATTTTTTAAATACTTTCATAGCTAATATGTTTATAGTCACCTGAATGAGTTCCTCGCCTGGAATACCTTCCAATGGATTCTTAAAATTAAACGGAGGTTTCTTTCTGTACTCATTGACTAATCTAGTAAAATTTAAGTAGCCCACTGGAGCAGATGCTATAATACTGAAGTAACTTTGGAGAATGTTCAGTGAGGGTGATTTCGCGTGTTTCAATAATCCTCGAATATAAACTTCTGGTTCGCGGTCATTGTAGGTTTCCGTGTTCACACCAACCACCCAGTATTCTCCTACAGGATTACATTTTTAAAATTACGAATTTCGTTATTTATTTTACCTATGCATACAATGATTCATATCATTTTGAATTTACGATTCAAATAAAGTTTTCAAAATTATAGTCAAGTAAATAAAGGTGTCTTCATCGTTTATTTGATTACTCCAAATTTGTTAGCTGTAGCTATAGTTAGTAACTCAAAAACTAAACCAAAAAATTTACCTGTTTTTAAAAGGCCCTTTTCGTCCAACGCCATGAGCAGGCCGATGTGTTCTTCGACGTTTCCCAAAATAACGTAAACTGAAACAGAGTGAAAAACCACATCGTAAATGCAAGCGAGTATTTTTGCGCGTAAACCGCAAGCGCGACGAGCCTCATAAATCATTGTGGGTGATATTTTTACCCGTTCTACCGCCGCGCACAACGCTGTTGGTAAATATTTCGGTTTACCAAGTGGTCTTTTCGGCTTTCAAATTAGCTGTTACGCAAAAAAAGTGCGCGATGCGTGACAAGCATAAATCCCAGTGCGTGATATTTTTAGCAAAAATTAGGGCTAATATTAGAGGTACGTTGATACGTGCGAGAAGCACTTTGCTCCGAAAAAGCGGCCAATAGTGGATCATGCGGGCTTTCCGGAGAAAGTTATTTGTTAATGAGGGTTTGTTAAGATTCGACGTGACTTGAAGAATGATTTTGCGGCATCTATCAATGTGGGTCTTCCGGTTGTTCTTTTGACTTTACTGAACTTTGCTATGTTTTATTCTTTATAAATTACTTCATTAATTAGGTAGTATGTATGTATTTTTTATTTACCAGATGAATTAGTGGCTACAAATTTTCTAATTAATCTTTTAAAATTTTTTGTCAGATTTCCCTTTGTTCCCTACCTTAACGTGAATTTCTCGACTAATCCCAAAGCACATTCTATTCAAAAAATTTGCAGGCTTACTTTGAGCCATGCAATTTCCGATATCGATTTCATTGATAGCATTGGACAGGCAATTTTAGCAAGAAATAAGAGAGACCTCTCAGTCGGATCAATGGGTACTTACTGCGAGTGTCGGTGTAGGTTTCGGCCACGAGCTTATGGAACGGATTGTTTAGGTGCTCGACCACGCGGTAGGACTCTTCCCAGGAGTGCACGTTGTTGATCGCTATGCCGGCCGACCGCAAGGAGGCCAGGATCGTTTTGGCTACAGACGGGGTCTCGTACGGGTCGAACCGGGTTACGTTCATGAACATGAAGGATACCTATTCGTAAAATTTATATATTTGAAATAATTTTTGGGCGTTTTTAATATTTTTAGTGTTTTTACGAACGCTTCACCAAAGAAAAAAGTTAAATTTTATAAAAACGTAATTAAACAGAATTTTTTATAGGATATACTTCCAAAAAAAAGAGAAAAATTATTGTAAATACAAAATTTGCAACATGAAGTTTATTATGCGCAGATATGTAAATTTCGCAGGAATTTGAATTAATGTTATTTTGATAACCGCTGGAGCAAATTTGAATTGATGATTGCTTAATTGACTTTATAATGTCACGTAAAAGCAGACAATCCATCATGCAAAATATTTATACATCATTATCGTACTATATCGATGAAAAAGCCGCCGCAAAAATTGAAAATCTGAAAAAAAATAAGAGCTATAAAAGAGCAGCGTCGCGCCCTAGCTACCATTTTCCGGTGCGTTATTTACCGAGGTTGACGATACGATATCTTAATTTACATACGGACGAGGCACGCGATGTACACGGAGTGCGTGTAAAAACAGAACAAACTTCCTTCGGAAATTTTTCTATACCGGGAAATGTGCATAAACCCTTCGGCAACCACTCCCCATCCTATACCGGGGTATGTAGAGCAGTGGGGAATATCCTCGTGGAGGAACGGAAATCCCCGCCTTATAAAAAAGTCGGCACCCCTTCTGTGAACGCGCCATGAAGTTCCCAGAAACGGAGAGCCTCATTCGTATGCTCGCGGGAAAAGTGGTGTGACCTCGAATTTCCGCGATTTGTGTTTTCACGGGGCTTTACTGTTACGAAGTTCTGCTTTCAATATGTTCATAGCGTAGGAAAGTAGGCATAGTCGAATTATGAGTTGTAAGGGTTTAATGTTGAGAAATATTTTTATTTTTGTAAGTTTTCTTTTGCTCGAAGAAGGGCTGTACGTATCATTTATTTTTATGCTTATATCGATGGCTCCAAATAAAAACAGCGTACCTTCTATGCTTACACACAGAAGATACGATGTTTTCATTTGAAGTCATTGATATAGTATTTTTAGGTCTATAAGATAGCACATTAACGTAATTTAAAATGAAATGATAGTTAAATTAAAATTGTTTTAATGAGGGCTTTTAAACTTTACTTTTTAAAAAGGTACCTTACAATCTGAGAAATAATAGTAATCTTTTGGGCAAACCTGTTTCAAGAGAAGCTCACCTTAAGCTATTCCTATTTTATAGAATTTGTTCGAGAATATAATTTCAATTCAGACTCTCGTAAGCGTCTCATTTGGTTTCGCCCTAACAAAAGCAGCATTTATATGGAAAACAGACCTGCGTCAGCTTAGCTTTTTCTCGCCCCGATAAAAATAGCTTGAAAAACAAAGTGGCAGGTTTGTCGAATCACACCGCGCGCACACCCTTCTAAATTTTCCGAAAAGTTTTTCAATTTACTAGTCGACCAGTTGGGGTCCCCACAAAAACTTTTTTTTCACTCAAGCTGCTTCTTGTGTGGTATCAGGTGGCTTCTGAGAGGGAAAAGTTTCAATTCCGTACACAGTGCCGCGAGAAATCGAGATAAAACTGAAGGTTGGCGGTGTATTTTGCTGGCTTACCTTCGTCCAATTGAATGCCTTCAACACCGCTACTACTGACTTGGAAATTTGAGTGTCCGGCGGTCGGGTACGCGCGAACGTCGGGAATTCCTTCTTGTTGGATGTCTCGCGATTTGTGCAGTACTGAAAACGTATAAGCAAACTCTTTTAGTTTTAAATTTAATTATAGAAGTGGTTGTACTTGATTTTTACTCTTCAAGAATAATGTTATTTCATCAAATCTTTCTGTGCTGTTAACGTAGTTAATTGATTCCTTTTTCATACGAAAATACTAATTGTACTTTTGGTGACATAGGTCCTTAACGCATTGCATTTAATTCTTCAGTTTGGCATTTATTTAAACAAACAGCTGTTTCCATCTTTACGAGAATTACATTAACCCTCTATTATTGGAACCCGATTTGGATTCGCAAATTATTCTATGTAAGCAGAAATAGCAACAGTAAGAGATAATTAATTTATCTGCTCGAAAGCTCCTTGCATTCGCCGTTTGAATTTCATCCCCCGTTTGTCGGAATAGTGCCTCGAACAAAGCTGCACAGTTTGTAGGTTATCACGTAGTTACGTTAAACCAGGTAGTCGCGCAATACATGTCGCCGGGACTTGTGAATTGCTTCGTCTCCGTTTGAGAAATAGCGCGCGTGTCGATGCGGGGGATCGTGCAAACTTGAATATTTCGGTTCGAAACTTATTGAGGATGTCTATCTCCATTGAATACGCTTAGGGCGAGCATCGAGTAAGTTTGAAGGAGAGCAAAGTTTGCATGCATAAACGACTCTTTATTTGGCCCGCGAATCCGGGAAAACGAGTAACGTTGTTGCGAGTGCCAAATGTTGCAATGACGGGGAGTTTACACGGTAATATCGTGAGGTGAATCTTCTACGTGTATTAACATGATGAATCAACAGGTGACATTTTCTCGTGCAATTCGTTATAAAGCGTTAGCTAAAATCAGAATTATTATTTAAGCAGATTACTTCAAATTTTTTGTTAAAGTACTTTAAACATCTGTGGAAGCATGTTTTATGCAGATGTATACAAACTTTATTATGTAAACTTTAAATTTGATTATAAATAACTAAAATTAATGAGAAGCATTTAATAACAATCCATGTTATTACAAAATTTACGTGAAACTTTAACGTATTTATTTCTCAAATTAAATTTGATTGTTTCCAGTAATATTGAAGTATTTAGCATTTAGCTGAGAAAAGAAAAATCTGCCTTGTACACTAAACGTGTGTTTAATTGATTTAAAATATTTATTAACAACGATTCTTTTGTTAGGAGTAAACTGCTTTTTTATTCGTATGTTGCAAATCGAGATACGGTCAAGGGACGCACGAATTATCGCGACGGGAAAGAGGAAATTGCAATTTAGCTGCTATCCAGACACGCGCCGACGGACAGGGGCGGGGCTTTACGTCGTGGAATTCAAATGCGCTGGGGGTGTAATAAAAAACAGCGCCTCGAGCAAGTCTGCCGCTAGAATCCTGCGCCAAGCCGGATATCGGTTCGCTAGGAAATGCACTAGATCGCATTATTGAAAAGTCGAAAAGCTGCGTCTTTCTCTATTTCATTCCAGGCGCATCGAGTCTTGATGCAAGCTTTTGATTTTCATTTTATTCTTTTTATTAAAAGTAAATTGATATTTACAACGTAGTTTCAATATGTAAAGTTACAATAGTTTCGCCAACGGTTTAAAGGGGCAAACGTGTACGATTAAATTGATGACAATTTTTTGTAAATTATTAAATAAAATAGTTGTATTTTTATTAATAAATGCGTAAAAGGTTTATTATATTTTTAAAATAATTTAAAAATGTTTTATCAACAATGGATGAAAGCATCTTTTGTAAAAAGTGTAATTGAAGTAGTGAGCAAAATATTTTCTCTGGTAAAAAATTTGAATTTAAAAAACTTTTTACGCACGAATAAATAAAATTCTAACACACGTAGAGAATATAAAAATAGTTTTGTCAGAAAAGGTAAAAAATATTTGTTTACGTCATTCGAAAGAAAAAAGTAACCCTTTTTTAAATTTAATAATATCTTTACAATAATTTCGAATTAAATCGCACGTTATAAGATACATGAAAACACTTGTAGCGCATTGAATTCTTACGCTCGCGTCTATTGCTATCAGTACTCACGTATGAGATCATGGGCAAGTTGAAGGCAGCGGCCATTCTGCCCTCGTGTACGCAGGTCTCTTGGGGTCCGATGTAGGCGGTCACATTCCTCGTCCAGAGGTCGGCGGTCATGAGGATGCTGCGCTCCTCGTCGCCGTAAGTTTCTGCCACGAGGAATTCCAGTCGGTGGCCGCGTCTGCCAAGCTCCCCATTGTTTACCTGCCAGCCAAATCATAACGGCACGATAAGGGACGCGACTGAAATTGCACCTGAGCGATTGTTAAGGGTCCCGCGGAATCCCGGCGGTATCCGGAAGGACCGGGATAATCACCCCTCGGGGAGTCTGCGCGCGTATTCGCTCGTTAGTTTCGGCTTGATTTCCAGGGAAGCCACAAAGCACACGCTTGTGGGAGAATTACTGGGCTCCTTGTACTTTCCGAGGGAAAGTCAATTAAGCAGTTAAGAATACAGTTTTATTTTTTTGTAGCTTCATTGAAAAAAATCTTTAAAAAAGTATAAGCTTATACGACTTACGTATGCGAAGCTAAAATACATTATGGTACGATAAGCCAAAACAGCCTTCTTTACAGCCTATAGCAAACCGTGGGCTACCCATCATTGTAATACATTACCTTTATAACGGTTTCCACTTTTCTTTTACCAGTCCGTGCTCGTTGCTTCTCCCTGTGCCGTAACTGACCAGATACTGCATAGGCGCACAGGCGCACATGCAGTAGCTTGAAAGCTGTAGGCTGTTTTCGCTTATGACAAAACCTATTTTAGCTTCATAGACGTACTTCCTAAACTTAAGTCGCACGAGCTTGCTTCGAAGGCCAGTCGTACTTGAAGCGTTGGAAATAAAAAATATTACGAAATAGGATCACCAATTTTGAATTGTTAAAAGTAACCTATAGTAAAACAGGGATTCATCTAATGGTAATATGTTATCAACAAGTTAAGCTCCGAAATCGTTATTAATTCTCTTATAATACCATGTAACAAGTAAAGCTGTGCAATCGCGGGGCAATGCATAATTCTCCTTGATTATCATATCGATTCTAGCACCATTGGAAAAACTAATAATGCCTAATAATATAATCCGCAAATTCCAATAATCGATCGAAATATAAATTCTGTAAAGCTTTGAAGAATAACTAAAAAGCAGTAGAAGCTCTTTCGTCACCTCCTCGACAGCGAGATTAATGGCGCCGGAAATCTGGAGGCCCGGTCGCGAGTACTCCCAGTCCCCGGGGCGTCTTTTTGATCCCGTGAAGTAGCCCAGGGTGTAGGTTTCGGCGTTGGTCTCCCCGACCAACAGCGCGTGCACCATCAGCGTCGTTACGAGGAGGTAGGCCCGCTCCGAGCGTGCCACTGGCATCACAGTCCGCCCCTTTGCTGTTTCAAGTCGGGCTTTCCGCGTTTACACCTTATTTTAGTCTGAAAATTTTAAGAAAAGTTTTTCATTCATTATTTGCAATGAAAATAGTTCAAATTATCGTAAAGTATATTATCTTGGGAAAATAGAAATCTCATTTGCGAGTTGCCTCATATTGTAAGGGATTTATTGTAATTGATCGGAACGTGAGCGCGTATCAAATTAGATTCTATCTATCCAACATGGAATTCTAAGCTTCATCAATTCTTAATCTGATCGTTGACGTTTTTATTTGTTAGATATTAAATAAAAATTGTATAGTTGTACATTTACTACTCAATATTGCGGACAAAATTTTGACAATGAAATTATTGAATTAATTAAAAATATTTTAGAGATTAAAAAGATTTCAGTTTACAAGTAAACATTTTACTTGAGAATATAACTATATTTTAAAAAAACTTCATTGTAGAGTGGTCCCTCATTGTACTTTTTAATTAAAATTTCTTTAATTAAAAACGTTTTCCAAGTACACATACGTACTATTTAAAGATTAACCATTTTAAAGAATTTTTTTAAATAGAAATCTACAAAATTAAATTCACACGCGTTAATTTCAGTATTCGAAATTCACTTCTTGATTGCCAAAGAAATTTGGTTGTCCTAGGGGATCACCGGAAAACCAGCAAAGTAGAGCGTTCGGCCGCGATATTCTACGTCAATCGCCGACTAGGATCAAAAGGCTGGGCTTACAGAATTAAGCCTCTTACCGGAGCTGCCGGGCTCTTCCAGTGCTTTCGCGCTCGCGCGCCCGCGCCTTTCACATTGAGATGTTTTAATTAGCGTCATTTGAGCGTCTACGACTTAAGCGGATTTGCCGGTGCCTCGTGAACACCGATGGATATTTGTCGGATCGGCCGCGCGGAATATTGCAAAGATCGCGTTCTGCGCTCGTGTCCGCGCGTGGGCGAGCGGCGCGTTAATGGGAGGAACAACAGGAAGATTACTTGCTCGGGAATAATCAGTGAATTCGTGTTGCGATTAGTGGGCTTACACCTGTTTACGTTACTGAATAAGCTATTTTGCTTGGAAATTATAATTTTGTCATTTGTATTTTATGGCGATTTAACACTCATTCTGTGAATGTTGTTTTATAATTTGAGATAGGTAAATCGCTTTTTACTTAATTTACAAACTGGTTCAAGTTAATCCATAAAAGTAAAATAGAAATTTTGCAAACAAAGCAATACGTTTAAATCTTTATACGAAAGAACTGGTAGTATTAGGTTTCAAAGGGGAAGGCAATAAACAAAACGGCGTTTTCGCTAAAGCTATATTTTTCGGATTTCTTATCGCGAACCCCCGTTTGCATGGTTGTGATTTGTTGTATATTTTTATCACGACCGTAGGTACAAATAAAAGGGAAGAAGAATGTATCGCGAGCTTATTTTCTTGTTTAACACAGGATTTTTCCTTTAGAATATGTGTAAGTTTAAAATGTTATTTAACTGCTATTCAATAATAAAGAAAAAAATCAATCAATCTAGAACAAATTAATTATTCTTTTCAATCTAGTTTTAAAAATTGATAAGTTATAAATAAGGAGTTTAATGAAATATATTAATAACGATTTGTTTATCTTCATAATATTTACAATTCTATACTTCACTTTATCTCTCATTGCGTTTGTACACTCTTGATTTATTTCTTTATATCAAAGTGCAGTAATATTTGCGCTATTCTTAATTAATTCTGATGCAATATTTGCAAAATCTTTTTTGTTAGTGCAATAACATTTTCATTTTACAAACTGAACATTTTCCTATTTCCCTGTTAAAGTTGAAACCGTTACTATGAGAAAAGTTAGCCTCTCTCGCCCCTTCATATTTTTATACTGCAACAAAATATCTGAAATATAAATTTAAAGTTTGGTCGCAGTTTAAAAGGCTCGAAACGTTTAAACTCACTCGAAAAACACAAGAAAACGTCGCTGTCGGCAACGCCCACCTAACCGATAAAAAAGACAACAGAGTAGAGTTAAGCACTTCCGGTCAATTTCCCGCTCGCGAACCCTGGAAAACTAGTGCTTCGTCTCGTGCGTAATGGAGAAAGCCAGTAGTCGGCGCAGCATGGGGGTGTAAATAAACACCATCGATCTCCCGCGCGGCCCCCCGGAGTACTCACTCCGCACCTAGCCGGTCGCGTTCTTTCCTTTTTTTTCGAAAGAAAGGAGAAAAAAATCACCAGCTCCCCTTTTGCTTCCGATTTTTGTTATACCTCCGCGCTGCTCTTGCGTCCTCGGCAAATTAAAAAGGCACTCTCCGGTGTTACGCCGGGAATACCGTCGGCGCCGGCTACTCGCACGCTAAAGGGTTATCGGATATGGTATATCGATTGTTTTCGAATAACCGCCGGCGCACCCGGGAATTTCACAATTTTTGTTTTGCGAATGTTTCACAATAGATTTCGTAACGCTGCCGGATTGTTCGTACTTTTGCTTATTTTTTTACGTGGATTTAATGGAGTGCGAGAGGGGGAGGGGAAACCGGACAAATTACGCATTTATGGATTGTAAAATTTTCATTGGACGTCCGTTATGCGTGCATTATCTCGCGTTCCGCGATATTGCAAAATATAACATGAAGAATATCGCGTAAAATTTAACGTCGAAGCTTGTCACATTGATTTATACGGGTGGTTGCGCGCAACATTTTTTCCTCTCTCTTACGGTCTACGGTGCTGCACTTACGTTTTATTCCACGCGCATCGAGCCGCGTCCTCAAAATTAATTCGACGGAGTAACTTTTTACCCGCTAATATAAATTTCACGAGCAAAAACACGAGACGGCACATTTTTTTCGCCAAGACAAGAGGTTCGCGATATAAATAACGCCGGTCTATTTTAGAAGCTTAAACTCGCGCTCGAAGAGGTCGACGAACAAACTCTTTTCCTCCGTTTTCTTCTAACAAACGGTTTTTCCCCTCTTTCACTCTTATTCGCATAAACGGACGCGTGTGCCTCGGCGCGTTGCATAACCGAATCGGCGCGAAGGCTACAACGCCGTGGAGACTTGAATGAATCAGTCTCGCAATATCCCCTTTCTTTTTCGTCGCCGGTTCTCTCTTTTTATTCTTGCCATTATTTTTCGCATCGAACGCGCAGGGACACTTGCGCGCACGTAGCAACGGGGCGCGCTCGCGCGACGGGAATTTCCGCGGGAGCGTGCGTAAGTAAATATCGGGAATCGATGAATCTCATAATACACGGGGTGATGCAACGAATTTGTAAGTCCAGGAGAAACTTGATGGGTACTTTATGCGTGGCTGATTTAACGAGGGCTTCCTTGCTGTTTTGCCATTAAGAATATTATTAATTACCGTAGTTTTGACGGTTTCCCAATATTCCACAAGGCATTGTTGTGTATTAATAAAAGACTTCAGTACCTTCAGCCATCCTTTTTATTTTACAATGGATAAGCTTAATTAGAAAAATACTGGGGGTTAAAGCATGAAAAATTAATATTGTTTTTTTATAATTTTAACAATTATGATAAATTTTTAGTATATATTATATATAATTTAAAAAAATAATGATGTATTATTATAATTTTTGTTACAGATTTTGAAGATTTTGATACGTATATAAGACTTAAATGATAATATAAAAGTCTGTCAAATTTCAAAATAATAAAAGGATGTCAAATTTAAGCAGATAAGCTATTGACAAATTACTGTAACGAATAATATCACACTGTGATAATTATTTGGTTATTTGTAAGGTGGCTTTGGCTTATCTGTGTACCTTGGGGCTTTCGGCTTCGGAGTAATCTCCAGCAGTCTCGAGACGTTCGGTCTGCGTTTAGGAGGGCTCTCCCAAAATTTTGGGCCTGTTGATGAGATTTCCGAAAGACTTGAGAGTTTCGGCCTTCGTTTAGAAGGGATCTCCGAAAAGGCTTGGGCTTTCGAGCTTCGTCCGAAAGCCTTGGGGTACAAGAAGAAGACGAGGAGGCCAAGCTGCCGTCGTCTGCAACGTGGGAATCCGCGCCTGTGAGCCGTTTTACGATTACGTATCAACTCTTTGCATCATTAATATTTAAATATTTAAATATTAATACAAATTTAAAACAAATTTGTTATATTTTCCATTTTACTTTTTTTAACTGTAAACGATTCAAATAATTTAAGGACATGTATTGCATTGCTCTGCATAAGAATTAATAATTCGCGAGTACGCGTATTTTGTAATTTAACTTTTAAAATATTAGAAGTAAATTTTTAATCTAGAGTATATTAAAATTTAATTCATAGCTTTGTTTCTTTTTTATTATTTTTTTTTAATTTATAGTTTTGTTTCTTTTTTATTATTTTTTTTAATTAATAGTTTTGTTTCTTCTTTTATTACATTTTTTTCGCGATAACTTTAATTTTTTCATTTTGCCAAGTACTAAATTAAGGTAGATTTTTTATTTTGATTTCGTTCCGGACAAGTAAATTAGTAAAATCGTTTTGTTTCGTTTCTTTGTAATTGTAGAGATAAATTAAAATTTTTCGCGTCCCCTTTGAGAACTTAGAGTACTACCCAAACTAAGCACGGCCATATGGAGCCGTACAAACAAGGATTATTATTAAATGGTATTATGGTATATATTGCCTTTGGCAGGTAAAATTTATGTATATAATTTAATATTTCTATATATTTACATTAATTTAAATTTATACGCAAATGATGGTCCACAAAGACCATCCTGAAGCTGAAAGATCCCTCCCCCAAAAGTTATTCATTTACCAGTAAGCAGCATAAGTAGGCAGGTCCACAAAAGATTTTTTCATTTAACAATCATTTCTGAAACTTATTTCCGTTGAGTGCAAATCATCTGCAAATTAGCTCTATCGCGTCATTATTTATTGTTCATCTTTGTTTGGTATATAATCCTTTTAATTTTAATTTGTAAACGGAAAAATCTTTAAATTAGTAGATTCCAAAAACGCAGAATTACTACCGAAAGGATTTATTATAAGCTGCTTGTGAGAATAAATGTGATTACATTAGCATGTGTGAATGAGTGAGTGCAAGGTTTTTGTTTGAATATGCGTACATGTGAGAGTAAATGTGATTACATTAGCATGTGTGAATGAGTGAGTGCAAGGTTTTTGTGTGAATATGTGTATATGTGAGAGTAAATGTGATTACATTAGCATGTGTGAATGAGTGAGTGCAGGATTTTTGTGTGAATATGTGTATATGTGAGAGTAAATGTCGTGATTACATTACCATGAGTGAATCAGTGAGTGCAAGGTTTCTGTGTGAGTATGATGCGTATATGTGAGAGTAAATGTCGTGATTACATTAGCATGAGTGAACTTTCGATACAAAATCTGCGTTTTTTGAATACTGCCGTTTTCCGTTTTTTATGCTTTGTAATTTTTTTTAATATAAGTACTATATTCCAATACTAATAAGTGTCGTACACCCATAGGACCCTATCCAATGTTTTAGTCGAAATTTGCTGAAATGAATGTATTTGTTAATTCTTATCTCCGCGGTTATCTATGCATGTTTATACATCGAAGTACATGAACTAAATGTCGCGGATGCATGAGCGTGTGTGAATAAGTGAGTACATGTATTTACTACTCATGCACTTGAGTACACTGGGAAAAAATTTTAGAAAAAATTACTATGCTGTTTAGAAAAGTGGTCACTGACATTGTGACGAAAAATTACTATACGGTATAGTAAAATTTTCTATAAGTACAATAAATTATGCTAGATACTATTGTAAATTTTACTAGAAAGCATGGTAATTTTTCAACTGTCAGTCTGTGGTCACTTTCCTATATAGTACTGTAATTTTTACCCAAATCTTTTCTCAGTGTATGATTTTTATATGCGAGAGTAAATGTCGTGGTTACATTAACATGTGTGAATGAGCGAGTGCAAGGTTTTTGTGTGAGTATGATGTGTATATGTGAGAGTAAATGTCGTGATTACATTACCATGAGTGAATCAGTGAGTGCAAGATTTTCGTGTGAGTATGATGCGTATATGTGAGAGTAAATGTCGTGATTATATTAGCATGTGTGAATGAGTGAGTGCAAGGTTTTTGTGTGAGTATGATGTGTATATGTGAGAGTAAATGTGATTATGCATGTTTGAATGAGTAAATACTCGTAATTGTGTAACTGAGTCGATGAGAAAAATGCAAGTACATGGGATAGAGATGAGGAAATACGGGAGTACCTTCGCGTATGAGTGTGTGTATGGGCGTGTGTAAATATATGCGCGAGTAAGAGTTAGCAGATACTAGTTTCATCAATTTTTCGATCGAGACGGGTTTACGGATATATTATTTCAAATACTTTGATAAATGGTCATTTGAATTCAGCGAAAAAATATCGGAAATGATAGTTGAATTAAAAGAAAAAAAATCGGATTGAGTCCCTATTAATATCCCGAAAAGCCCCAATAGTTTAATAGGTATAGGTATATAAGATATGGTACAGATAGTAACGATCTGTATGGATGTATTTAATAATCTCTATGGATGTATAATTTTCTCTATTTTCAGGTACTTTTCTAGATAATATTCTATGTATAGTACATTTCAGGATTTAAACGGTGCCGCCCTAGCTGAGCACCGTTACTTCATCCCCCCCCCCCTCCCTCCCACGCGGTTTAGTTTTTTAATTGTATATCGTACCGATAAATAGCGGAGCAATGCAATATTATTATAAAAGAGTTGATACACAATATGCACATTCTTTCATTTTGTTTTCAGGAAATTTTTCAGGTAACCATGAAGTATGTATAATTTTAAGTATTTATACATACAAACAGGAAGTTAAACTTTGGTTTTTTAATAACATTTTATTTATGGGGGGTGGGTTTTTAAATAATGATTAATATTAATAATATTGTATTTCTTTTAGGTAATATTACTTAATTGACTGGAGAATAATTATACTTAAGGAATAATATTTTTCATAAACTATGACCGTCTATGATTGTTATTAACCAGAGAAAAGCAGTATAAATGCCAAAATCGATATTGAATATTTATCGAACTGTTATAAAAATGGTCGTAATTTCACGTAAAAAAATATCTTAAAATAGAAAAAAAAAGAAAATAGAAAAACATAGAAAACAGAAAAAATAGATAATAAAAGGAAAAATTATAACTGGTATGTTGCATTAATATTATAAATTAATTCAATTATTATATATGTCCTTTTATTTTTTCATTGCGCAATAGTTTAAGAATATATTCCCACATTCTTCATTTATCTCAAAGAAACAAATTTGAAAATTTGTTTCTGCATTATTATGCTGAAAACTTTTTTAGCTATCATGGTTAGGGGACTATGCATTTATATTTGTGTGTCATATCTTTTAGGATATAATTAGGCAACCGTTTAGCCCAATGTTTAATTTTAATTAAGAATGAATATTATTTCTATACATTGTTGTAAAAAATAAGAGTTTTATTACTGTTATTTTATTCGACCATTAAAAATTTTTCAGATTTTCCGCGTACGCGTAATATAATTTTACATATTTTTGATATTTAAATCTGCCTTTCTGCATCGTATTATCACATTAAATTTTACAGCTGCGGTTGTTTAATATTCACTCTTGAAATAGCTATCTTCTGAAAAAATTCCCAAGAGCAACATAAAGCAAAAGTTCGTAAACATTTTATATAATAATTAAATTATACGTAATATCAAAATTACTACCGACTTGCGGAATCCAGCCAGCTACAAAAAAAGTTCTAAATAAACATCTTCGTACTATTTGAAAAAACGACAGAAAGTGCAGATTTAAATCAAAGTGTGATAAAAAATAACGGGAGCCTCGCGTTACAAAATTAACAAAATGTTCGCGATGATCGAGCGACCGTCAGTGAATTATTTGGGCAAACAAGTCCCGCAGTCAATCATCCCCGAGTGGTTTAATGCACTGCGCGATCTCTTTCCTTCGCCGGCGAGCGGGCTTTTTTTGCGGCTCTCTATCCTCGCGGTGGGTCGGATCGAGGGAAAGACTGAACCGCCGGGGGCCGTTAGGAGAATACCGGCGACGCGCTGAAGATCTCGCGCGTCGCCCGGAATACTTTAGCAGGCGCGAGGAGGAGCGACACGGCGATTGAATTAATGACGCGGCCGCGCGCGCGCACACAATCCTAACGGAATCGAGCCGTGGGCGGCGCTCCGCGCGCTATTAGGCGCGACTCATTGTGGACTATTTGTGACTTTTATCGCCCGGTCCTTTCGGGAATTTTATATTAGACGCGCGCCTTGCTATCATTCAAAAGGGGAATTGCCGCGTCGCTGTTCTTTCAGGCTTGTAGTCTGGCCAGAGTGACTGATCGATGACATGATTTTTGTGAAAATATTATTTTTCTTCTGTAAGGATGACATATTTCAGTTTTCAAGTTTACTGTAATGATGACACTTTTTAGTACTCAAGTTTAATGTTTCTCAGCGTATAATTAATCTTTTAAAGAATACGGCATTTTTGTGTATTTCAATCTTCTTGACTTGATGCACAAGTCAATTTACATCAGATTTTAGTATTTTCAATACTTTGTCGTTTATCAAATTGATTAGCTTTATCAGTTTAAACGTAACATTGAAAGCTAAAATATTCTTTGCTAACAGTAACTTTGAAAAAGAGTAATATGTCACTGACAATTACGTGGGAATAATCATACTTTTTATCCTTTTAATAATTTTCTGTCAAAATACAAATGTGTTTAAAAAATTTTGCAAAAATCACAACGCATCGAATTATCCTTCTCGACAAATTCTCATTCTCTCCTTGACTTTCTCCTCGTCTAATAAATTTCCCGCGCGCGTGTGTGCATTAATCGGCGCTTGCGATTCAGTCCGCGAATCGCCGATGAAGGCAGAGGGAAAAAAAGAAGGGAATGAAATAAAGTAAGAATGATGCGCGGTGCCCCTGGAGGCGATAAAAAGACGAACCTCTCGATTCGTAAATCGTCGGCGCGACGTGAGCGTGACAGCGATCGGTGCCCGGCGGGCGCGAGCCGCGATTTTTTGCGCGCATTTACATTCGTTACGAAAGCCGTGCGCCGGTGACGCGCTCCTTCTTTTTTTTTTTAACGTAACGGCGCATTCTCTCGCATTCGTGCTCTCGTTCGGGACTCCCGGTCGCTTCCCGTCCCTTCTTGCGTGCGTGGTTTTAAAAAGCGCCGCCGAGGAGCTCTGCTGCGTTTGCTAAAATGTGCACGCCGCCCTTCGGCGACTTTCGCTTGCCGATCGCGGCTCTCTTTTGCTTGCTCGATCAGCGGTACAACGTTATTAGTGGCGCTGACGCTAATAAGCGGTGTGCTGCGCATTTTTGTTGATAAATTGGAAGCATTTACTTTTTGCTTATAAGTACATACTGTAGATTTTGATTTGTAAATATTGTAGACGAGAAGAGTACTTTCTTAAATGTTCTGAGTCTAATTTTGCATTTTTACATTAAAATCGTAAAAAGAATTTGTTTTAACAATACCTAGTTTTTTTGTAAGAGAAAGCAGCATATGTACGTTTAATTGCATACCCCTAATTTACAAGATAAAGTAAATGTTCCCAATTACTTTTATCAACAATAATACCTAAAGCATGTGTTTATTAACATCAGCTTGATTATAAAAAATAATAGTCTGCTCAAACGATTAAAATAAAAGTAAAATTTATAATTGATATAAATTTTGCGCGTTTCGATATTTTTATAGCGAAAGGTAAAATAAAAAACAAACGGACGACGAAATGAATTAATTCACACGAAGAAGAAAGACAAATTAATCCGATCATTAAATTAGAAAGTTTAACAGTACTGAATACGATCAGCTTATAAAGAATCCCGTTCAATTGCGTTTTATAAACTTCAGGCTCGACGGAGAGGGCGTGTACCCATGAAACACGTTTTTTTTTTCTTTTCATTTTACGTCACTCCGTGCCCAGATTTCTTTCTGGCCTTCTCGGGGCGTAGAGTCCGCGCGAGACAGCCTGCCGCCAAAAGTGAGTCAAGAGAACGCGCAGTGCGCGTACCGCGATCGCAGATTCGCCCGAGGCCAACCTAAATCAGCGCAAAGGATACGCACCGGGAGACAAAGCCATAAATCGCAAGAGAGGCCGCGCCGCGGAATAGGAATGGGCCCATTGCCGTAATCTCGGATGACAATCAGATTGCCGCAACAGTTTATGGCTCATATTTTTTTAAAGCCGTCGATCAGATTAGATTAGATGCCGCGTGAAAGGATTTACCTTAGGCGCGCGCGCAAGATCCTGAATGACCGTTTTGCCGGGGATTAGCTTGGATAAACAGTCGAACGCTGAAGATGATGTTGTGACGCTTCAGCGGATGTAGAACGCGGACATGCTCGAGCCTTAAAAGATTTTTTAAGTTTTTAAGTACATCTGTCGTGCGCATTGGTCACGATGTAGGTTTTTTTAATTTTATTTACCGAGTAAAATGAATCATAGTCCTCGCCATGAGTAGTAAATATTTTTGAAGAACTATTATGTGAATCATTCTTAAAGTAAATATTTACAGATTACGAAATGAATAATAACAGTTTATGCAATAAGTGAATGAAGGGACACATCGCAGACGAAATTATTTTTATTTATTTATTTCGTGTGCGAGATGTCTACTTCGTGCACGCGTACCCGCAAGAAATCGATATTTCGTGCACCAAGTGTTAAAGACAGTGTTCGATGATCTTTAAAAAATTATTGTTTATTCATTCGAGAGTCTCTTTTTTGTACTAGTTTCGAAAATTTCTATTTTAACACTTTGTGTGTAAAATATTCTTTTTCTTGCCTATCCCTAGTAGAAACAGATCGGGATAAGTTGGGGATATGTCCCACCTATCCCGATCAGTTTCCGATTAAAGCCCCACAGTTTCCATAAGGCCCCATGTATAATCCATGGCACACAAGCCTACCAGAATCCCATACGATTTCCCCGTTTCGCATGAGGATTCTACTAGGGATCCTCAATGTGGAAACTCAAAGTGCGCTTTACATTTGATCAATCTGATTATAATTTTATGCACTATTTAATCTACAGTTACCTCTTGTATTATTATACCCCAAGTCATTAGTGCGTATGTAGTTCTGACCTAATTTATGGAGTTTTGCCGACAAGAATCCCCTGGTTTGCGTTCCAATTTCCTAATTTACTAATTGCACACGTTGCTGCGCGAAGTTAGCGCACATAAAGACAAAAGTGCGTAAAATCATGCAAAAGTAATTAATTATTTTCATAAACAAAGGTGTTTTAAAACAAAAGGAAGCATCGCGCCAGTCATCAAATTCACAGGCAATTAAGCTTTAAGTAACAGCTCCCGCGAGTCATCGATGATGGATGGCCGCTCGGTCCGGGCGCACGCTCAAGTAGAAAATGCCGGCTCGAAGCAGACGCGGCAGCTCACGCGCGCGCGGCGCTAACCCGCGCACGGCCGGGTCGACTCGCCGTTTCGCCGAGATTTATGTGCGCGCACGGGGCTCGAACGGTCGCCCGCGTAATTGCTAGAATCGCCGGCGCGAATCTGTGCGCGCGCGGGGATCCGAGAGTACAGCGTAAACGAGATTAAGCCCGGCTCTGGCTTATACTGCTCAGCGCTCGCGGCCCCGTAATTAAGCAGGAGGCGGCGCTCCGGGGAGCGGGCCGCCGCGCTCGTGCCCCCAGATTAAAATGCAAATTGTAAACATTCTTTCGCGTTCGCCGCGCTCGCTCTACTCTCGGTTATTTCTTCTGTATTCCCTTTTTTTTTTGTTTGATTTTTTTTGGTGCGCTTTTTTTTTGCGAAATACTTTTTTCATTCGAAGTTTCGGGAGGAAAGTTCTCGCTTTAGAGCGGAGTGGAAATGCCTTTTGTTCGAATCGCTCTTTGAAAGTTAAGTCATTCCATCAGGGTTGACATTACGGAGTTGTTGCGATAAAGCGTCTGGGTGATAGTGTAATCTGGGATTTTAAAAAACGCTTAAACTAAAGTGTCTATTTAAGCAGTGCATTTAACGGAAGGATTTGGTAGTAAAAAGAAATTAAGTAAAAAAGGGTTTAGTAAAAATTATTAAGTTTACTGTAGTAAGTAGTAGAGTAGTGGCAGCTAGTTAAAGATTGAAATTACTTGTTTGGTATCATCGAGCAAAATCTCATTCATTAATCATTTCATTCATCGATGGACTCTTAGAAAAACCGGTGTCTTAATATAAAACGAAAGTGTATTCGTGAATTAAGTGTGTTTTCGTCATAAATGATCGGTTGGTCATCTTCAGTACTGTACTGCCTATACTTCTCTCGTAGGTACAGGGGAAAGATGTAAGGAAAAGAATAGGTTACAAATTTACTCAGGGTAGTGATACTCCATTTAGTCGCAAATAAATTAGAAATTCATTAGGGAAGTAGGAGTAAGAAAAGTTTTGTCCACATTAATAGTTATCTATTCAAACCAATTTAACTTGTTAACTTCTTAAATTGTGTGCACGACTAAACAATTTAACTTCTTGACTTTTTAAATTGTGCGTTAGTCTAATAAGCATACTGCAAGTCATGGTGATTTACGGAAACGCCAGTTCCGACAGACCTCTTTTACTTATCGCCTCGCCGTACTCTGCATAGATATCGCGTTGCTAAAAGGTCAGCGAACTCAAAAGATTTCTTCGTGCGAATAGACAATTACTCTTGAACTTTTAATTTTCCAAGAAAACTTTGTGAAATACTGTGTTCCATAGAAAATAAAATTGAACCTTTCGAAGTACAATTTATCGGAATTTTTGATACATGGACAAAAATAATTCACAGTGACAGAAATATTGACCAGTGGTTTGAAAAAGCCTATTCTTCACTTTGTCACAATTCTTTTTAATCCTATACGTCCTTTCGTTAGTCGAAGATTTCGACTGAATTTAACAATTGAAAAACTTCAGTCTTCTCGATCATTTAATCACCTAAAGTAAATCGATAATCTCTTTCGATGCGACTAATTTAAAACTGTGATATATACTCTAAATCCTACACGGAATATATGTGCAAAATCTTTCTTAGCCGACTCGTAAATATTGCTTTTTTGACAATGAAATATACGCGCGCGAGTCAGGCACGTGCGGGTACAGCTGAAAAGCAGATGAAACGCGGTCAAAGAAAAGATAGGAAAACACGGCGGAGGAGGAACAAGTGCCAAAGAAGCAACGAAGTCATTAACCGTCGGCGATTGATGCCCGACGTGCCACATCGTCGGGCGGACCTTCGCTACCTGCTTACGCATGAGAAACACTCGAGTTTATTGCGACCGTTAACGACAACGTTTTAAGTCGATTATCACAAAAGCGTGGGTGGGGGGGTTTACTACGCCCCAGAGGCTGATATAAAAGCGCCGTGAAGAAACATTTTGCTGAGATAAAAAATCATAAATCGAGCTGTAAATCTGTAACTTGTACTTGATACTTCACTCGGAGCTTTTAAAAGCCGCGCGTTAGAGTGACAAAAAGCGAGCACTAACAAATGTCAGGTAGTAAATAATTTTTATCTCGTTTCGAATAGTTTGAATCGCAGAAAATAGTTCCACCGCAGTTCGGCATATTGCTTGCATCTGTGCAAATCAATACAGCATACAAATTGTTGAATTTTCGCATGGAATTCCAATTGCTCGAATATTACCGAGGCATAAAACTTTGAGGGAATTTCATAGAGAATCAAATAAAGAGCCGGTCGCTGAGGCACCGAAAATTTTCAAAATCGCCACAAACTTGTCGAGTCTTTTAATAAACGGAACTGAAATTATCTCTTTCCGCGAAAAAAAGCTTCGGAGATACTATTTCAACTCGTCGGTAAAAGGGGATTCCCCGGGCTCGCTCGACAGCTTGATGCTTCGGCCGCGATGACACCATCTTAAATCCATTCAGACTTCTGAGCGAGGCGCATCTCGATTCCGTCCACGCCGGCGTCGTTTATCGCGGAAAACGGCAGTCTGCCGTAGCGGGGGCGAGCGCCGCATCGCGGAGCAACGTCTCGAAACTTTCGTCGTTTGAATGAACGACCGCGCGGGCCATTCTCCTCTCGCTCCCTCTTTTTCGCTCTCCCGTATATACACTTTTACCCCGACGTCGGTGCGCTGCTTTTCAGCGCCGCTAAGAGCTGCTTTTTTCCGGAGCTAAAAGCTGCGCTTTCGCCCTTACGGCTGGGGGTAATTCACTGTTCGTCCAGCGCGGGTATTAGTTTGTTTTAATAAAGATCGTACTTAGCCGTACCGCCAGGTGTTTTATTCACCGGAGTTAAGTGGATGGTGATGTTGCGAACGTTATTATTTTCTTTTTAATTTCGCGCTTTTTGAAAGCTTCATCAGGGTTAAACATTTATTTCGAACTAGTTTAATTAAAAGTAAAATGTTTTTACTAAAAATTTAATAATACTTGCAGATGTAGAGATAACCCGAGTTAATTAACACACCGGTAACAATAAATCAAAAATATTTATGTACGTTACTAAATTCGTAATTATCATCATAATTGGTTTATTAAACAGACTAGACTAGACTAGACTAGACTATTATTGACAATACTTTATTGTTAGGTATACACAATAAATATTTAAGATCGTTATTCGTATTTTTTATCGCCAAATTAATTGAAACATTATTTTATCCAGCTTTATAAATATTCTATTATTCTGACGAAAAAGTATTCTAAAAATCTGTTAAATATTCAATTCGTCCACAAAACCATCGTTGCCTTTCTCGTTCGAATAGTCTCTCGAGAAATGTTCCCTTATCCACCTACGTGTCTCTGTATTATCCCTGTGCTTTCATTATTCCTCAGCTCTGCATTATCCTCTCCTTCATTTGTGTCGTGTAGGGCCGATAATTCTTTCTTCCACTAGAAGCTCGTCTGGACGAACACTGCCGACGCGCCTTCGAAAGCAAGCAATTTTAACTCTCCTCCTCATGGGATTCAACGGCTTTATTTCGCGGAAATGAGAATTGGTGAGCAGGAAACGGAAAAATACTGCGGCGACTGAAAGATAATACTCCCAGAGAGTTTACTGATAAAGGGCAACATTTTGGAATGAAGGGTACCAAGTTATCTTTACTCGTTGTTGTAGAATGAGCAAATTTTGTAAAAAGTTTCTAGCAGTTGATTTTTTATATAATCTTAGGGGTAATAATCTTAATAGTACGTGGTAGTAAAATAAATTAAAATAAATGATGTGATTGTAACCTCTCGGAGAAGCTAGACGTTTATTTATGCCTTACGCGATACCGAAACCTGTCTTGTTCTTTTAACCTGCTTAGTGATGTTAAAAATGTAAATTATCTCGGCTAAAAGGAACAATTACCCGCAGATAAAATCATGGCGAACTAACTACGTGACTACTTTTTCTCTGAACTTGTTTAGATTTCATTCTACAATTCATGAAGTTGTCTTATTCTTTTTAATATCTTTGCTGTATTTCTTTACTCCACTCCAATTAGTTGTTATTTATCGTTTAATTTTTGTTTAAATTAAAACTTCGAATTATTTAAAACAATAGCATTAAAATCATTTTTTCTTTAATTAAGGAATCTTCAAATTTTTTTCTAAGAAAAGGTTCACCACGAGCTAACTTTTTTACGATCGTTTGCCCGATACTCAGTTTTTGTCATTTTTTTTTGGCTTTATGAACCAGCCCAGCCCCTTTTTGTCTTGACGCGGAGTGGCTTTATCGGACGATACACGAGCAAGAAGCTCGTTTCACTGGAGTTGATGAATCGCGCTGTTATTTTTTGTTATAGTGAAGAAATTGGGCAACGATTAGGTGCTATTATCGGCTTTAGCTGCCAAAAAATATGGAGTTGTATTGATTTATACTTAAGGTAATTCATGCGGTGCTACTTATACAAGAGATTTATGTACTCATTAAATTCTCTTGAAATAAGCTTCAAGTAAAATTGTGATTTTAGTTACGTCACGGTGTTACTGTAACAATGATAAATTGATATGTAGCCATCAATCACGCCACTACCTATCTGTCTTTCTCGTCTTACCCTGTCTTGTCAAAATATTCGTAGGTAACGTCCGATAAACTCGGTGTTTATAAAAATAATACATATTTTTAATAACACTAGTGTATTTCTTTCAAATAAAAACACTTTCTCCATTAAAATTGCTAAGTAAATCTTTTATAACATAGCTATTATTAAAAATGTTTCTTTGTTGCGCTATTTCTAATGTTCAAGAAAGAGAAGTAGAAACAGACAGGTACGGTAAGACGGCGCTTCTCAGTTTTTAAAACAATTTTCTCGTCGAGCGAGTTATTTTTAAATTTAATGCTTTTTCGTTCTAAACAATAACTAGTTCTCTACATTCATTTAAAATATAGAGCTCATCGTAGTTTTCTTTTACGTTCGCAAGTCGATTCTACGACTTCACGTCCTATACATTACCATTGAAAAATGCCCACTTAGAATATTATACTTTCTAACGAGGCCTCGACAAATCATTCGAATAAAGTGAAAAATGCACCATCGCGCTAAAATGAAGACGCACGATTTCGGAAAAGCGGGGCGATCGAGTAGCCGATCGAAGTAGATTGCAGGCGCCGCGGCGTTCACTCGCGCGCGTAATTCACGCGACATAAATTCACGCGTGAACGTCGGAGGGCCCCGGCGCTGTAGAGCCGCGAAGTAGTAGCGCGACTCGGCAGTATTCGCGGGGGGACGTACTCCGCGGTGATTTACGGTGGTGCGGATCTGCTGCTACCGATAACCCGCTCGCGCGACCGCAATATAATTGCAAAAATAACTCCGGAGAATACCGAGAAAATAGATCCTCCGCCGGTGTCTTTATTGCCAATTACCCGCGGCGGTGCTCGCGAGGCAGGTATTAGCGCGGAGTTCAGCGCGACAATTAGCCGTAGCGCGCGCGGGAAAAAGCGTCGACGGGATTTCTCGTCCCCGGAGACCTTTGAGGAGAAGTGGAGCGGCGATTGCCGGCGCTATACGCGATCGACGTTTGCTGCTCGTGCGAATTGCGAATTGCCGCGGCGATTGTTGCGGGACAGATATGTCATTGACGTGAGAATTGGCGATCGGTTATCTTTGAATGGACGGACTTTTTTTGACAGATGCGTGCTCTAGAATTTCAGAGGGAATTTTACCGGGCGTTCGGGCGTAGTCCGGGGTTTTAATTTATAGGGAATCATAAATTGAAAATATTCTTCGAGGAATAAATTTTATTGCGGGCTCTTCTTGCGCTCCTCCTCCTCTTGCCTTTGAGACGTTACGTATAACTGCAGTTCCCTCGGAATTGCTGCGAGAAATATTGCAAATTGCTTTTGGTTAGGTCGGGAGAAATGTTTTGCGATATTACGTTATCGCAGTTCATTTGCATGATTTAATTACGACGATGGCTCGCAAGTTACGCTTACATGTTGTCACTGATCTTATCTGCGTTTCAATGATGTTTGGAACGCAAGCGATTTTTTGAATGATTTAAAAATTTTGAAATTAACAATAACAATTATATACAAATTTTTTATTAAAATGAAACTGGCGTTTGTAAACAGGAAACTTCAAGATTTTTATAAGTCGACAGTGTCAAACAGGCGAATTAAAAGATATTTATTTTCGCTTTCATCGCGCGAAATTACAGCAATAACAAACCTATAAATTCAGCGATGATTCGTTAAAAAATCTTCCCTCTTATCTCGTCGACTTTAAACTATTATTTTAAGATTCAATTATATCTAGCTGTACTATTTTACCGCAACACGAGAATCTAGGTTAAAGGAAAAGTTTAAAACGCACACTGAATTTAAAACGAAAAAAATAAAATAAATTATCTATTCAGTAAATTTTAATTAAACAAGACTTACCTCCTACCGCGTGGACCGCCGGTGCTCTCGTGATGAAGGCGTCCAGCGCGCGAGTCGGCGGCACGCGGGGCCTCAGGTGGTCCGACGGTGTAAATATAGGAGAAGGCGAGGGAGAGCCGCGGCGTGGCTCGCAGCTCGCCGGCGACGTCGACGACAGTCAGTGGTCGTGGAGGCGCGCGCGGCCAGACTGGCTCTCTCTCACTCGGCGCGCCGCAGTTAGACGCCGGGCTCTTCGGCGACGCGCGCCGCGCGCGCTCTCGCCTTCCTTCCTTCGCCTTACGCGCGCCACCGTCCCTCTCTCGCGCGCCCGATCGCCTTCTTTTCGGGGGCTTCGCACAGCCGGCTCTCTCTTTCTGTCTTCCTCTCACCCCCACGCCGCGGGGGGGCCCCTCGGCTCGTTATCGCCTCGAAGGTGCGCATGACCGTGCGTACGGTTTACGGCGCGGGTTATAGTGATAGTGGGATTTTTTTTTGGGAGGAGAGGTTGACGAAAGGTGGGAGTTTTATTGTGTCGCTGGATCATAACCCCTCGGAAGGTGAACGAAGGAGCGGGTGCTTTTGTGGCTGGGTTTTATGGGGGTAGACTTTTGAATTTTTCATGGCTCTTGAATTTTTTTACTTGGAAAGATGGTTTTATTAACGTGGAATAAGTTTTGTATTAGAATAAAACTTTTGTGAATATGTAAATTCCTTTAATAAGCCTGTTACTGTGTCTTACCGTATCGGACTGTTACTACTAAATCTATTGGGTATATAACGACTAGCTCATTCTGCGCGCCGCATTAATCAATGACAGAAAATGTAAACGTCAATAATGCCAAATTATCTCGTGAACCAGGCTAGATAAATGTTACGTGAATGTATATTGTTCAAAGCATAATCCAATATGCACGGTGATCTATTTTGAGATTTATGTATACAGTCGGCCACATATTGGCAATATTTTTTGTACTATCGAATGTGGTCTCGATATGGAACAATATTTGCATTTATATTACTAACATATTTGGATATTGATTTACGTAATCAAAGCATTGAAAAATGATGTTTAATTTTCTTTTTAAAAAAGTACGTCTAAATTAAAGTAAGGTTGAACTTATTAACTCATTAAATTATTCTTAATAGTCACCCTTCTTGAATTGGCACTAAGTTGATTAGATAACAGAAAGAGAATAGTACTTGTTGCGTAGATCTTCCAGTTTCAGAATTGGCTTATATACTATTTCATTCATTTATTCTATTAATAATACTATTGTGCTTCTAACTTTACAGTACAGTTTTTATTGCGAAAAGTTTTTCAATCAAAAATAATTATTGCAGAACTTAATTTAATTCGATCAAAAAGTTTAATTACCTCCAGATAATTTTAGAACAAATCTCGATTCAGTTAGAAATAATATTGATATTTTCATAATATTTAATTTGAATTTAGTTTGTGGGTAAACTGCTTTGTCTGTTTGTTCGGAACAAAAAAATAAAAGCGTAAGTAAAGATATTTGCAAAGAAAAAAATACAAACGAAATGCCCGACTGTTTTCCCGCTTAACAAACTAGATTTAGTCGTATTAGCCAGGTCGAGATTTCGCACGCGTAAGCAACTCATTTCGCTTTCTAAAACTCGATTACGTCGTGGACAGAGTAAACAGGATTCAGTGGACAAAAAATTTTTTTCATTTAGAACATTTAATTTTGTTAGGGATTAAAACTCCACAATAAAAAATATCCTTTTTAATTAACAATTAAACTTAAAACATCTATCCACGTAAGGAATCTAATTGTTTAAAATTAATTAAATAAAATGATAGTAGGTTTTAATAATATGTCTTATAAATGAAGATGAATGAGAGTTGTAAAAGCAGAAAAAATATAGTCATTAAATTTATTAAAAAAAAGTTTCCACTAAAATGAATAGTAAAATAAATATTGAAATTTTGTTTCGAAATGTGGCATTATTGACAAATCCTCGTGGTTTACTTCTGTGACAATCAATTTCCGAGAGGCAGATTAATTAATATTAGCTAATACGTAATATGCACACTAATGATAATGAATATTCTGAGAAAACCAGTTTAATAATAAATAATTTGAAGTTTCGGTATAATCAAAAATGCGTTTCCGATTGTAAAAGTAGAATTTACACAATTCAATAAAATCGCAACAAACACTATCAATTTTATTAATACTAATTGGTAAAATGGGTTCGCATGATTGAAAATAAAAGCAGCGCTTCGGCGCGGCCACCATTGCAACGCTCGATTTTCAAAGCACAACTCAGTGTCCGTGTGTGGGATTTGCGGTTTTGATTCTTTGTTAAGCTAATGGAGTGCCGCACGACTGATGGCGATTTACCGATTGAGCCGCGCCAACGGCGTTCGGTACCTATACGAGGAGAACGGCGGCCCGGCGCTGAATGCACGCTGCTCGAATATTTATGGAGAGCCGTTTGTGTATCCTGTTTTGTGTCGCGATGACACTTTTCGCTTTTGCGATGATAAACTGCTTGTCAACATAGCCCGGCGCGTTCTTTTTGCGATCCCCTGCGCAGGTGATAACAGAATTGCGTTTTGTTAAGTTGAATATTTGCAAAAGGCATTGTTGAATTTAATTCTGCTGCTGGAAAGCAGTTAAATCGCAGGTTCTTTTTTTATTTAAATCATGATAAATAGCATTTACTGAAATATCATTTTGCAGTTGCTATAGAAAAGTGATAATAGTAAACGCATTGCCGCGTTTCATTAATTTCCAATTTAAATTCAACTCCTTTGTTTTTACAAGTGGAGCTGTCCAAACTTGATGAAGTTTCAAAAATTCTTCACTGAACCAAACCGAAATTAATTTAAAATTCAAATATCTCGAAAACTTGAATCTCCTCGAGGAGCTCGCCTATCCCCGCAAACGTCAGCCGCGCCTTTCATCAGTTCGCGCCAGCAGTAGTCGTCGGACACTAGGCGAAACACTGAACTCAATTAAAGGGTCCGGGTGGGTCCGTTCGAGTGGTTTTCGGTTTCTCCGATCCTCCCTCGCCGGGGGGCTATCGATCCGGCGCCGTCGCGGCGTCACAAAGGCCGCGGGTCCCGCGTGTCTGCGCCGGCGTCAAGCGCCTCGGCAGAGCGCACACCTGTTGCTGTCGCCGCGACGGCGAAAGAGCGAGACAGAGGCGACGAATTAGCGGCGGGAGAGGCATTCCCGGCGTGGACCGCGTATGTACGGACAGGGAGGAGGGAGCTTTGAATCGGATTGCGCGCCGCGAAACAACTCGGTTAAGCACGCGCGCGCGCACCGGCCAGAGGATGCGCGGCGTTACTCGAGTAAGTGCTCCCGCTCCTCCTGGTCGTTAACGTCGGAATCTCCGATTTCACAGCGAAATGTCGAGTACTTAAATGTGCTGGTCCTTTTACCTCTGTATACACTGGGGTTTCCTCTAGTACTGACCGTTGCCTTACATTGTTGTTGGTTTGTTGGTAACTTGTTTAATATACCGCTTTGTTACAACATAGTTTCGTTCGTGAAGAATTTCATTTGTATTGTCATTACTACTTTGTCAGCGTGGAAGGTATTTTCAGAGTGGTTGTGGAGAATTCCCCGTAGCGAGATAATTTTGAACGGATCGTGCACTGGTTGTTAATTAAAATTAATCAATTTAAATATAACTTTGCAATATATAATTTTATTACCAATGTTTGAATTACTAATTGCGGCTGAATTATTACGTGCTACTACGAGCAATTTTAACTAGTAATTTGGAAATGTAGTTCAGTGTAAAAGCGATAATTGTGCAAATTGAGCTGTTGATCACTAAATCCTATTTGAGAGAAATGGACCAGTACATGATCTGATTATATTGCAGGTTAAAATTAGCTCTTGACGTAAATTGTAAAATTACCCCCAGGATCGGAAATGTTATAAAACATAGACTTATTCAAAGAAGTCCTGTAAAATTATTATTGAAAAACTGGAAATTTACGTACATTAAGTCTACTAAAGAGTTCATTAACCAAGTTTTGTTAAAATCAAACTGATCTTGCGCTAAACACTAATTAAAAGGTCTGTTTACTAAACTCACTTAAATTAGAAAAAATGTTATTATTTTTAAACGGTTACTTCTTATAAATGTTATTATGGAATAGAAAATTGCAGTAATTGAACAATGTGGAATGAAAACGAATCGAATAAAAAAATCTTTAAAAATACTTTAACTACTGGAACGAGCTATATTTCACGCAGTCAAATCGGAGTATTGTACTTACTCGATAAATGATCGAGCAACGGGGATTTTTTCGTTTCTTAACGAAGCACAAAAGTGTTGAAAGGACGGTGCAAAGATGGCGCCAGCAGTGTCGTTCCTTCGTCGGATAAGTCGAACGTCGCTGCCGGCCGGCAAATAAAGAGACTTGCCAAGATCGCATGCGCGCGCGGGTCAGTACCTCCAAATGAAAGCTCATCTCTGCATTTATTCTATTCGACTACTCCGTGTGTTCGGGTCAATCACCAAACATTTATTTTTGATATTACATAAAGAGATCCGTTTTATTTCGTAATTTATAATTATTTCAATAGATTTTAAATAACTGAATTCAATAATAGATTTTTAAGTAAAACCCGTGAATTCCTTTAATTTAATTATTTAAATTATTTACTCCAATCGGTTTATGCCATTTTCAGTGTTTCTTTTATCACAGATAATATAAGGAATTGTTGTAAATATTTATACTCTTGTTTGCCGAGGATAATTTTACTTACTCAATAAATATTATTTTTTCTATCTAAAACAGATATTTTTATATCGCTATTGCTTTTAATAAGCCTGTTTACATCATTTATTGCTTTTTTACAATTTACTCTTTTGCAGCTTATAAAAGCAGTATAAAATTTAATTAGATTCACATGAATATGAGTTGAATTGCCTAGCTACTTTGGGAGCTATTCCTATTTATAGCATGAAATGACCTAAATCCTTTTCATATCGGATTAGTTTTCATTTGCTTTCTTTAAACACAATAAATGATTAACCTTCACTCTACTATTCAATTGACGACATTCAAGTGTTATTTTATTTATTACAAGAAATAAAAAGAGCATTTGAATTCTTGCAAACGAATAAATACTTTTATAGGTATAATATTTCTATAATACTTTTAAAATAGTAATCAGGATAATTAATAAGTAGCATAGGCGATTTTTTCTAAAGCTCTAGTTAAATTTTCTCTAATGGTCGTGTTCTAGTGACTTTATGCAATTTTTCGTTTATGCTACATGTACGCATCAAAGTCGTTAAAAGTCGTTAAACTTTTAATACTGTAAGTCTGGTAATATCTAAGTTAACTGCAATTTTTAAACGAGTAAAAACTTTTTAACCAACTTCGTTCCCGTTAAAAAAATTCAAAACACTGATATTAACTGCGTATAAAAGAAAACTGGAAAACAGAGAGAAGAAAGTCCGAACAATTTAACTTTAATTTCCATAAAAGCCGTTGACCATGCGTGCACTCACGGAGATAACGCGTCGATTCAAATGGCTATTAAGTCCCTTACTTAAAATGGAGTACGAGTAAGAGCGGGAGGTGGGAGGAGGGGGTGAAGAGGTCGCGAAGTGGAGAGACGGAGGGTACGGTCGTAGGCAGAAATTAAAGGCTGCCTCTCGGGCTAATGCGCTTTTAATAGTCTAATCTCGTTGTGGCGCTTTAATTCGCGTGCGAGCACTTTCGAGCGGCGAAAGAAGCGAGACGTCGACGTCGCATCCCACATCCGAAGGACGTTTACGCCGTTCTAATTAAAATCAGCGAAATGAATTGTGTCGCGGGCAGACGGCGAGTTTAAATCTCATTCTGGCGTTCGACGGCGAACTCCTTTTCAATCCTTGTCAAGCCCCGCCGCGAGGGATGATCCAGAAGCACGCCTGGCTACGCTGCGGCTTTTATTCTGACTTGCAGCGCCGTGGCGTTAATCCCGTTCAGACGGAAACTTTCAATCCTCTCTTCTTCCTTCCCCACCGCGTCCACCCGTCCGCTGTCCCACGACCCGACTGAAAAAGGCGTCTGAGGTAAAACGCGAGGGAAAGCTCTCATTTAAATGCGCAATCGGTCTTTTTTGACGTCACGGTAATTATAGCGAGTTATTGAGCTTATTACGACAAGCCGTTTGATTTCATCTTCTCTGTCGTTTGATTCATTCAACACTTCCTGGAAAGTGATGAAATTCTGATGACTGATAATGGATTATTTAGTAATTACGTTCGTCGTTGTAATTTGTTTCGAATTTGATTAAAAAAATTTATTGATACCTTGGGAAATATTAGTCAAGCAGTTTTCTTCTAGGATTCGGTACCAATGTAAGTGTTCTTGACCTCAACGTCATTCTAAGCAGTTCGACACATTTGCACACCTTATTAAATACTGAATAAGAAATTATCTTAAAAAATTTAAGAATATAGTAGAGATTCTTAAATAAGTACTAAAATTTATTCAATGATACTTTCATAAAAAGTGATCCTATCAGTAGGTACAACCTTCGGCGACCGATTTCTTCAAATTTTCGACTTGAACATGAAATAATTTACGGTTATAGACAAAACACTGCATACGTACCCATTTGAGATGCCGGAGAAAAATTATTGTCTCGACAAGGACAGGATATCGATCGGTCCTACTGTAATCGTATTCGAACATCATTTGCAGGCGTCGTCATGATCCTCGGTCCAGCACCATTTGACATCGAGGGCTTCTTCATCGTGCAGTAAACCCGAAATTTCCGGGTAGCGCGTTGGCTCGCTTTCTAAAAAAACGATAAAAGCCAGCTTTATAGCTCGGGAGCGCCACTAACAATCCGGGCATTAAAGCTTCTCGCCCCCTTCTTCCTCTTTTCTTTTTCCCTCTCGTAATGTGTCTCGCTTTTTTGCGCATTTTCCAAACTTCCTCGAACCCAGAGTAAGAGTTTCTCTGAGAATTTCTGAAGCTATGAACCAATTAATAAGGCGGTGTCTTCTTACTACAGATAGAATAAAAGCTTTAAAAATCCTAAAGGGGCCTTTTAGGAAAAAGTTTTTTTGAAATTCTTTAGAATCTTCCCTCTAAAATATATTTTAAAAAGACCGAGTATGAAAAAGTCGATTTTAATAGTTCTTCTGAAATAATAAATTTACCATTTTCTTTAAATAATTTTAAAATATATATTATCGAGGAATGAATAAATATAAAAAATGCGTGGAGATATCATGAGCGGCTTAGCGTAAAAAAGAAAGTTGGTTGTTATTGTATATGGTAGTCATAAGTTTGTTTATAAATGAAAAATAAATCTGAGAAAAGAATGCGACTAAAGATAGGAAAATCGAATTTTTGTTCATTCTGCAATTATTTATTTTATTGGTCAAACCTGTCTAAAATAATAAATCTTTTTCAATTAAAATCTGCAATATTTATGTTGATTTTCAGCTTATTTCCTTCGTGTACTATTACTAATTTGTAACACGATTATTTTGCACAAATGATTTACTTTTTCTGAGTGAATTTCTATAGTGCACTCTACTTGGCACAATTACGAATCGATACTGTGTCTTTTAAGAAAGTCCACATTGCAGCAGTCACGTAGCGGTTTAATTAGAGAGTTTAACTGCGTGGTAACAGCTAATTAATTAACTGTTCGATTGAGCGAAAAATCGCTTTGAGATAATAAGCCCTTCAAGACGATAATATATATGCATCCAGCTATTTCAAATCGGGCCTCTTTATTATGCACCGGCGTATTTCAGCCTGGCATTAAATGAGCATTTAAGAGTCCGGACAAAAGTCATTAGAGCAAGCGTAGAAAATCTTCAGTCCCCGCCGGCAGTATTAGTCGCTACAGCTTCCTAAATTTCTTGACGATGTAATTCAGGAACTTTCTCCCAGCGTTGCTCCTGATTCCTTTCTAAAATTTACGACAAAGAACTCGCGTAACAACCTATCACCCCGCCGCGATAAAAGAAGGTAGAGGAATTGGCTCGATCCCCGGGGCAAGAGCGAAACTCATTACCGAGAATAGCCATTAAACTCGCCCGGCTAAATTTCGCGATTCGGAGTATCCGCGGTACATACACACCTACGTAGGAAAGCGGTACCTCTTTGCGAGTATTGCGCGAGAGAAGGAGATGGCCAGGCGTCGCGAGCTCCTCGCGCGCTAAGAGAATCCAATCCAATAACGTTTCGCTCTCGCAGAGACAGTAATTTAGTTATTCCGACGATGCAAGAAAAAGGCGCGCTGGTCAAGTGCCTCGGGAGAAAACGAGGAAAAGGCTGATTGGCTGCGCCGGCGCTGCTCTGCCGCTGCTTGGGCTACGTTGGCACGTATACCCGCCGATGCGCCTCGCGTACGAACGCGCTTGGTAATCGCGTCTGATTGGCTTTGTGTCTGATTGCAGCGCGTTTCATTATGCATGTACGCGGTGGATTACGAGGTTCGCAAGCTGACGCGAAAACCTCGAAGACGCATCTCGTCTTCCGCCGCTGTCCTTTTAACACTTGACTTGATATCGCTGGAATTTTATTCGAATTTAAATTTTAATATCTGCTTAGACCCTTTTTGCAATTTGAATTTATTAGTAAAGTGGGTCGGATTTGCTTATAACTTGGACTTTACTGGATCGATGCAAACTTGATAAAACAAGCGCTCAGGTCTTTCCACGCAGCTGCAGTGCACGATTTGCTACCGACAAATCAGTTCAAGCTAAAAAAGAAAAAAAAATCGAAACGCTTCTTCGTGTCGGCGCGCTTGACGTATCCCATCTCGAAGAGATCCGCGCACAATTTCCGCAAAGAAACGGTTCGATTCACGACCTGCTACTGTAAACATCGGCGTAAAAAGCGTACATCTTTTTTTCGTGTCTGGAAGATTGGCTTTTCTCTCGAAGTGAGGCTGCACGTGACGCGACCGAATCTGGCCTTAAAGCCCCTCGTCGACCTTAAAAAGCGATTCCTATTCAGTCATGCATCACCGAGCGAGATGCACGCCGCTGATCAACCCCGGCCGCCCGGCTTTCTTGTACTCCCCCGACCCGCTCCTTATTCTACCCTGTTTATTACTTTATTTCTCATATATATGCGAAATCTCGCGCACTCGCCTTTTACGAGGCCCGATCGCCGGGTACGGCACTTTTGTTTCGACGCTGGCATAAAAGTTTACGCCGACACCGTCGCTGGAGCGTGTCTAGGTTTGTTTTTAAACATTTTCTAAATATTGCCAGGTATCTCGCGACTTTACAATAAAAATTGGAGTTCAAAAATTTCTGCAAGATTCAGTGGATTTTTCGATGTTTATCCTGCAAACTTGTGAGAAAGTATAGGAAAGAATATGCTGTCAGTGTCAGTAAATATTTACGCTATAAATTTCGTAACTCAATACGCAAATACAGATAAACTATCCGATAGAAAGGAACATAGGAAAGGTGTAGGTGAACTGCAGTTTGCAGTCAATATTTGTTTGCAGCTACGCAAAAATGTTATTTATCTCTTTTTGCGTCTTCAATCTACATTGAAGTAATCTTTTTATTTCATTTTTTCTCTAAAAGTAAAAAATAGCAAAATTGTATTTTTTCTGATTTAACTTTCTATTTGCTTTGTAGATGCATTATTTGCGCCAGTTAAATATTAGCAAGTTCGACAGTTTTGAAAATAAATTAATTGTGCAATTCAAACGTGAAATATCGAGTAACAGCGTATTCAATAAATGTTTTCAAGCAGAGGACGCGTAATAATTTCCAATTCGAGATACAACTATCTGCCCTGGTCACGTGATTAAATTGTGGCGACAAATTCAGTATATCCGTTTTCGTGTTCATTAATGCAATTGATTGTCCAAGCATATCTGCTATCTCTTGTTGGACAATATTTAGTTAATGCATGATTCGTTAGAAAACAAATATTTTCAGAGCATTAAACTTTTTAAAATAATATTCAAAGTCTTTCAAATAAATTAATTTATTTGTAATAAATAAGTTCGTAACGTTGATAATTTATTGGAAACGCTTTATTATTTTAATATACATCATTTTATTTTGCAAATTTATATTCCTTTTTTGATTAAAGTTCAACAATCGATATAGAATATGTACACTATAGCAAACGTACGAACCAATCTTCATACAAAGTTTGAACTTCCCCCGCCGCGTTTGAGGCAAAAAAGTGCAATAGGTATTTTCGATGCAAGTGCGATGCTAAACCAGTGTGGGGGTCGACTCATAAGGCAAAAAGATCAGGTTCGTCTTTCTTGTGAACTGTCTCAGTCTGCGAAAGTATTCCGGGCATTCCGTGTATCCCGGATTCTTGCGACGAATCCCGATAGAGAAATCGCATTTTCTCGGATTCGCGTGGTGCAATCGCGCGGAGCTCTGCAGAATTTCCGCGATCCATTCGGGTATAGACATTTCGGATCACATTGCGAATGTGCAGTACACGCTAGGAGATCTGTGTGTGCACGTCTTTCGCGTGGGCTCGTCTTTTGGCAGGTTGTCGCTCTGTGCTATCGGCTAGATAAAAATATTAAAAATTTCGTTGGTATGCTTTGCGAACTAAGAAATGCAATGCAATGAAAGAGGGCTGTTATAAAAATTCTATAGTATGATTGAATTAAGGTGGCTAATAAGGATTTCTCCTAGCTATAGTGCTAAAGCAATTAAAATAAGTTTGATTATTGATGATTTACTGAAATTTTTCTTAAGAACTTGTTTTAAGATTATAATTCTTTAATAATCTTTCTTTTCTGCATTGCATTTTCTGATTTTTTAAAATTATTTGCAACAAAAAATGACATTAAGACAAAAGCTGAGGGCTTCGAAAATATTTTAGGAAAAAGACAACAAAGGATGGTTTAAATCGAGGGATTATTAAATCCGGGTAATTACAAATCATTTTTAAATAAATAGCTTTGCAATCACTTTTTAATCAATTTATAATTCCTTAATCAATAATCATCATCAACTCGAAAAATAAATTAATTACTATCAAACTACAAGTAATCGAGATTATGAAATAATAGCTGCATTTTACAGAAGTAGTTAAATTAAAAATAGAAACAGCTTATTTTCAATGCATTTTAAATTGGATCGATTGCACGCGGAAGTGATCCGTAGGTGATAACTCGAAAAAGAAGAATAAAAGATGCAGCGGCAATGAAATTGATGTTCGAAAAAAGAAGTGCAGCAAGCCACCTCGTAAAAGCGCAAACTCAAACATCGAGTTCCCCGAAATAACGTTTAAAAAGTTTCAAGCCACCATTCGAGGCGACATTCTCCGCGTGCGCGCTCTCCTCATTCCGTGAAATTTCGGCGAATAAAAAGCCACAATAGTCCGGGGAGAAAGGAAACTGTAAAATGCATGCGAGCAATCTGAAATCCCATTAAGTCGCGCGATTCTGGCCGCGCGAAAATTCGTCGCCCCGCCGGCGCGGCGAAACATTGCTCGCGCCCCCGATCCGAATGCAACTTCCAGCTTGGCGCACACGAGGCCAAAGAAAGAGAACCGCGTATTTGCACTTTTTAATGGGTCGACTTTTTTCTCCCGCGCCCCCTCTTCCCTTTTTTTTTATAACGAGGTCGACTCGCTTATTGCCGGCGCCTCCGGTAATTACTCGACTTCTTGGTCGTTCTGTGTACACACGTGCGCAGCACCTACTCCCGCCGAGCTGCTGAGCGAGCGATACTTATCGTTGCTTCGTTTAAGCTTCCGAGAGGCCATTCTTTCTCTCTCAATCGTTGATTTATGTTTTCAAGCCGAAATTGAATAATTAATATCGCGTGCTACGCCGTCAGCCGAGGGTTTACGTACCCGAAAGATTTATCTTGTCAGACCTTTCGCCTCGAGAAGTGTGTAAATCAGTGAATAGACGTTGCAGGTGGTTGGATCGCAAAGTACAATGTTTCACCGCGTTCTTGTGATAAACAGTACGAAATGCAAGTCCTTAATCTTCTTCGATGATGTATTATGTTAAATTAATAATGCGTATTTTACGCATTACTCTAATGTATATACTGATAGGTTGAGAGGAGTGGAAAAAACAGTGGTTCTTTCCACAAATAAATTCTAATGAATTTTAATTTACGCTATCTTTTATCAGCTACAAATAATTTCTTTACAAATCGGTACTAATAAATAATACATTCTTTACTACGTGCTCTATCATTTTTTAATCGGATAGGGTGCACGCTGAGAAAAAACGTGTGAACGCAAATGTTGCCGATGTACGTAATTGAATTGTTTCTACTTTTCGAGAATATCAGTAATATCAATGGGTTTGGTCACCCCTTTCGTGGCACTTCTCGCGCTCCAATTTCTCAGGAAAAGGAGGATGATTAAGAGAGGACTGGCGAATGTCAAAGGCAAGACATCGTCGTACTTTGCTCGATAAATTTGCTCAACACTTGCCACCGATACATCGCATTACGCGGTGAAGCACTCAGCCGTGCATGATTACATCAAGACATAGCGCTAAGACACGATGGCTGCACAAGTAAAGTTTCGCGAAAGTGCTGATATCTCGATTATCATTTTAGATTTCTTACGTTGTCGGTATTTTGATGAACATCGTGCTCTTTAAAAAACCTATATGAGGTGCAGATCGAGGAATTGCGAAAAACTAGGTTTTCACATAACTATCAGCAATTTATTTTATCTGAATTAAATCTGATTAGTAAAATTTAATTAATTTATTGGATTATTACTTTTTTTTCTTCAAAAAATCAATATCTTGGAATTATGAAGTCTGTATAAAGTAATTGGAAATATTTGGATGTCCGCTGTTCACAACGAATAGGTGTTCATTTCTAGCGCGAAATTCAATCTGCCACCGGGGTAGATATCTACGTATTATCCTCAAACAGTACGGGAGCTAATACGCGAAATAATTATGCATGGCGACGGATATTCTAGCTCATTCGTGCGGATATTATACGTTACGGCTCACCGGTACGCTCTGCGTCACGTAACTTGGATTCACCAGTACTTTAACCCAAGACAGTCTCTATTTTAATTTACCGCAAAAATATAAATTACTCGTAGCTTATCAAATTAATGCCAACAGTATTATCATAATTACTTCGAAGTGTTACGAAAGAACGCTGTGTTATTGGATTGAAGACAAAATTGTATGGAAAAAAGCATAAGTTAACTTTTGCCCTTCATATTTCGCAAAAAGTATATTAATAAATTTCAATTTCGATTTGTTTCACGGCCACCCAATATACGCTCACGCGTTCTTTTTTAGAGTTTTTGAGTCTAGTTATGGATGAAGACGACACGTGTTGTTATTGTCCCTTAAAAAGTTCAGTTCACCATTTATCAATATAATGACCATTGTATACGATTTTCAAAATTGTGCTGCCGGATTTTATGATACTTTTAACGATTGTCTAGTCCATTAAATCATCAACAAATAAATTTTTCTTTGTCTCTCGACCTTTAAAGTTGGAGACAATTCGCCTTCTGAATTCGCCTCGAAAAATAATTGATGTTGAAACTTTTCGATATTTAAATTATTTTGAATTTTTATTGCTGATTATATTCTTGCTATGCCGCATTATATATTTCATTTATTGATTTATTTGAGCTGCAAAAATATTAACGATAAATATTTATAGTGTTCATCGATTTTGCCAAATTAGTGCCGTTTATTTTTTGTCACAGTTTCTAACGTGTATTAAAATAAAAAATACCATTGGAAAAATAAATAGGTCAAATACGTAAACTTATTTAATGGAAATTAAAACATTTTTGTATACTCGTTAAAAAAATCGTTCAAAAATAATTGTTTGATGTAAAATTAAAGACTCTCATTTATTTTATATTTTCAACTAATTAATGGACGTTTACCTTAAAATTAATATTTTCTTTGAAAGATTATTCGTGCAGACAGAGTTATGCAAGTTAAACTTTGTTCGTAATAACGTAATGAATTTAACAAAACTTTTTCCGCGAGCAAATAGATTAAAAAAGATAAATAAGAAGCTTTATAATGAATCGCTGAATTATATTTATTTCTTCGAGGCTGCAAGTTCAAAAGGATATCAAAATTTGTGCAACCTGTAAAGTTAGAGATATAATTTTAATTACGGTGTACTGCAGATAACATTTTAATTACTTCAAACCACAATAAAACTTTTTGAACTTTCTCAAAAATCAAGCAGATTCTCTTCTGCTTCTTCACTTACCTTCTAACTTCTGGAGTTCGCTGGAAAGTTTTGCTGGAACAAGCTTTGCGACCGACAAGTCTGGAAAAATCTTAAATACTCCTACTGTACTTTATCGGCCTTGACATTTTAAAAAGAAAAATCACTAGTGTACAGTTTTAGGTCGCGAAATTTTAATTTTGAGAATTAAGAGACAATCCTTCAGATAATTTCTGCGTGATGGATGAAAGCGACGGTATGAGCTTTTTATTAGTGAAATTTTTTGTTATTTTTTGTTTATTCTACTTGATGGCTTAACAAGTTAGATTTACCGAATCCCAGACAGTAAAACCTTGGAAATTTTCTATTTAAGCCATCGAGGTCGTGGCAGATACACGTTACAAGTCCGATCCAAGCTTACTTATTCATTAACTGTCAGGAAAAAAAGAATAAAGTTGTGGATTCTGAAGAGACCAGAATTGGATACACGGGAGCCAAAAAAAATCAATGCCACCTCGGTACATTAAACTTAATTGCACTATGCGGTATTTTTTCCTAACACTCGATTAGTTCAAGGGAAACGACAAGATAAGCTGAAAACGCGCCCCCCTTTATAATTGTGAAATTTGTTATACTTACGTGAGAAGGTACACAATACAATTATTTTTTATGAATTATTGGATAAAAATATTGATTGCGAAATGGGTTAAAAATTAATTAATCTTTTTAAACGATGGATATAATAAGTAATATATAGTTTTGGTAATAAATAATGAGTTTTATTTAAAAAATTTCATGACTTATAATTAAAGAGTTTCGAGTAATTCGAACAAAACGCGATTTCATACAAAAATTCTTAAAATGCATACATTTCGTTTTTTACTCACTTAAGGAAACACATTTAAAATGATTACCTTGCATCGGGATTCCTTAGGTCAACAGTGATTTTTCGTTACATTGATAAGCTTTGCAAGGTCTACAACAATAATCGTTTTACAATTTATTCCGGGAAGATTTTTTATCGCCTTTCGCATGGAAACGAATTTGCGATAAACAGTGCCATCAATATATTACATTTTCTTTATCTATATCGAAGTAAGTGGCTTACTTACTATCGTATCATACATAAAATATTTTACATAAAGTGTCTTACGATTTGATATTATCTATATTTTACTAGATGCGTGTACGATCGCGCGCACATCTTGTATCCACCTTTTTTATGCAATTAAATGTCCCTATTATATCTAGCCTCAAGAGTCACACAAACATTTACTTACATTCACTTTAGTTTAATTTTTTTAATAGTCGATTTGGTAAATGTACGGATGTTTTATTTTCTTAAAATGTACCATAAATGAAACTTAATAACAACAGGGACATTTACTTTTACGTTCTTTAACTGTAGTCAACTGCACTTTTTATTTTTTAACGGTGAATAAATCATTTCAAACTTTTCAGCGATAATACAATTATACAAAAATAAAATAAATAAGAATTTCTAATTATGTCAGGGTACACAAATTTTATAGAGGATATAAAAAGATTTCTAAACAGTGCTGAAGAAAAAATATTCTTCACTTCCCCTATGTCATTGAGACATAAATTATGTATTACCCATTTATCAAAAATAACAATCTACGCGTGTGTCATAGAAGAGGAAAATCTCTATGCCCACAGCGACGTAAACCAATATAATAAATCCGCATGTTAACTTCAAGGAATTAATACGATTGAGATTAGAAGGTTTACGATGTGTACGATTTTGTCCGATTTGTTTTGACGCTTCCAATACTCGTTAGATATTCCGACAAGTGCGCACACATCTATGCGCGTAAAGAGCGACTGTTACATTACTTGTGATAGTAATCTACCCTCGTCATTCGCTGCACGAAATTCGTCTTGTTTTTGCCTTATTGGCCATGTACTATTTTTTTCGTTTTTTATGAACTCGTAGAGAGGCAGCGGCTGATCCTCCCCTATCACTGCCCCTAGCAGAATTGAGAAGGTCCGGAAAAGTGCCGAAGTGGAACAAAGTGGATTGTTTGCGTTGAACGTTCAATACTTAAAGGTCTCATTAGGCCTAACTTTCTCCTCCTAATATAAGGAAGAACTTGAATGCGATTGCAGCGCTGATTATCGAGGTCTGTCTTTTTATCTGCTTAATTCTAATGCTCATCTTGCTGAAATGAAGCAAGGTAGTTGTATTACAGTGATTACGTATTGTATCATTGTAATTTCGCTTCGAATTCTTCCTTAATAGAGGGTAGTACATCTTCGTTAGAGTCTCTGTAAGCTCGAATTCGGCAGCGATTATTCTTGTTATTCATTTTTATATCCTTTCCGACATTATCATCAATCAATTTAGAAGATGTGAGCAAATATTTCTTGAACTTACAGCAACATTACATCTTTATTTTTATATTACAAGAGATTTTAAATTTATTAGCGTAATGACTAGAAACTAAAGAACTATTGTCGACAACTTTTATTTACACAATTATTAAATAAGAAGATAAAAGAAATAGATGATGTTAATTTTCCTTTGCGAGCACAAAATATATCACTTCTTTCAGTAGTAACTTGTATACCCTGAATGAAAATAGACCATTTTCTACTCTAGATTCTAGAAAACGGTTGACTTTCTCGCAGGGCAACTGTAACAAAATTATAAGCAAAACGTAGAAGATAGCCTAGATCAAATCTTACCCTCTAAGAAATTTTATCTGAACTTAACGTCGATAAAGTCAAAATAGAATCTATTTATTCAACATAACTGATAAAGATTTGAAGATAATGTACATTAAGCCAAACACTTTTCCTTTCTTCGTCTAGATAAATTTTTAAATCACAAAAAATCAACAATTATACATCAACATTCATTATGTTTTTGGCTAATTACAATACTTATGCATTAATTGAATATTTAATACACACGGGAATCAATTGACAATCCTTGAGATCGCATTAAGCGGACTCATCGTACCACCGATTTTCTTGAAATTGCTATCTCAACATCGATTTTTTTAGTAAAATGCTCAAAGACATTTAATCAACAATGATAAAGATTATTTAAAAAAAAGGTTATCTTTTGAATTGTCACAATGAAACCAGTAAAGAGTAAATTATAAAAAAATGTAATTATTCATATAAAATTAACTATTCGGTTAAAATAATAGACTTTTAAAATGAGATGAAAAACGATAATAGTTTAAGCTCCATTATTCAGTCTCGATTATATGAGATAATCAATCACCAACATTTCGAACAATTCTCCCGCAACTGTACATTTTACTTTACGTCAATTAAAAGTCCATCCTTGCAACATTTCCAAGTGTTCATATAGAGAATATATTTAACACTTTGATCACATCATAATAATCGCTTCACATCATAAACTTGATAATTTGTTCCCACTGTTTTAAATTCAATCGACATTTACGAAATTTGTACAATACAACTTGACGGCTCATGATAATCGCTAGTACGCTATTTACACTTGGGTAAGTAGCGTAAGTTGTGCACCATTTTTTAAAGCATCTTTGTCCCTTTGCTGATTTGATGGATCTCTCACTTCACTTGTTACAGTAATATTTGATCGCGATGTCATTGTCACTGTAGTTGTTGACGTTTTACTAATCAGCAGACCGCGCTCGTTCTCTTCGTCGTCGCCATCATTTTTCGAATTCCCCGATGTAACCATCTTGTTTGACTGAGCTCGTTCAGCGTTAGCCTTATTTCTGCGCGGAAATACGCTGTTTTCAAGATGCAGTGCTGCATTCACATCTTTACCTGCAGCGCACGTACACGCCTTCAGGAAGCTCTTTTTAAAATTGTCACTAAGGAATGCGTATAGAATCGGATTCATTGCACTGTTGGAGTAGCTGAGAAATCCAGCCAGTAGGAAGGTAGTGATTGTTATCCTCGACTGACATTGATTTGGTTCGGTGTAAATTAATGCCATCTGCGTCAGCCAATATGGGAACCAACAGATAATGTACACTGTAATCACGGTCAACACAAGTCTGGTCACTTTACGTCTAGACTTTATTTTTTCTTGGGATTTATTCTTTGGACCCACGGTTTGTAATTTCTTTATCACCAAGCAATAGAAAATAAGGATTAAAGTTAAAGGTATCGCAAATCCAAGAATGAAACTGTATAGTGTGAACGTGGTTTGACCACCATGGTCATCTGGCCAATAAATGTTGCAGCTCATTTGTCCATTTGGCTTCTCCATTGTGTTTGCGTAGAGAAAGATGGGTATCATGAATATAGCGCTAGTTATCCAAGCCGTTAGAGATACCATCTTCGAAATAAACGGTGTTCGAAATTTTGGTGAAGAGATCGGATGACAAACTGCGATGTATCGATCGGCACTCATTATAAAAAGGAATATACTGCTCGTAAACTGATTGATGCTTGTTGATGTCATGTAAGCCTTGCACATAAATTTACCGAAGGTCCACACCCCAAGACTCATAGTGGTCACTAAGAAGGGTATACCGACGAGAAAGCACTCGTCGGCTACTGCTAAATTGACGATGTAGGTGTTGGTGACTGTTTGCATTTTGGAAAAACGTAATACCACGTAGATGACAAGTGTGTTGCCCAGGAGTCCCACAATGCAGATGATGGAGTAGAGAATCTGATGGAGCAAGGTAATAATTGGCATGTTGGCTTCGCAATCGAATGGTACCGTGTCATTCTGATAGCTGCCATTGTAGGCCGGGTCGTACGCGTTTAAAGAAAAGTTGTTCATTGTAATTGAGAAGATGATGGTACAATTGCGTTTGCAGTATTTTTATCTGACGATTATCCTCGACCTTAATCTCGTTACTCCACGAGGTTGCACGTGGACGAACTCCTGATGAGCTTCTAATAGATTCCTCCAGATTTGCTAGTTGCCGTTGAGGGATCTCGTGAATTATTGCGCTGCATCGTCTTATCTCAAAATTTCCTTTGCTTTCCCTTTACGTGTTGTGCATTACTAAAGTAATATCGAATTGGTGATTATGTTGAATTCGAACTTCGGAAGCTAGATCACCAATAGATTTTCTTACAAATACTAATGCAGATACAACGGCTCCTGAAACAAAAAATAATTTATATTTAAAATAACAATAAATAAAAATTGAATTAGAAAATAGATGTATAATAAATTATATAAATGATATATTTAGTAAAGGGAGAAAATAGAGCATAGATTTAAAATTTATTCATTTTTGAAGAAGATTACTAGATTGAGCAATGATTAAGAAGCATCTAAGCAAATAATGCTCGTTCGGGTGAATTAGTACAAACACTCGCTGGGAACCTTTCCAGAGTTACACAGTGCGTAAGCAACGCCATAAAGACACACTCGGCAACGTTGTTAAAGTGACGTTTGACCTAGGCTGTCGCGAAACTGTCGCCTGAGAGTTTCCGAAAGGCTGTATATCGAGTGCTTTGTTGGCCCACAAAGGAACTCGTCTGTGTGTTCGCCTTCGCCGTACGCCGTGTGTCTACGCCTACATTGTGTAGGTCAAGCTATCGAGCCTCTGAGGCAGTTTCAAATTCACCATCGTATTCACCGAAATGTTCAAGTACAACTTGTTAAGTCCATCTTTCTCTGGTAGAAGAATGGAAAGTGGGGATACATTCTCTGATTCATCTGTATTATTAAAAAAATAAATCAAAAGTTTTCATACTTTAAAGTTTAAATTGTATGCGTTAAATGTAAAGTAGAATAGGATTTTTTTATTCTAAAACAAAATAAGTAAACGAAAGAGTGACTTAGGGCACACAGTTTATAAATTTTTAAAAAGTCTGTCAGGTCAATAGCTAAGAAAAGTATCTTTCAAGCATTTAACAGTTTTCCAGCATGAAACTGCAAAATGAAGCCCGAGGGTCGCGCGTGAAATGTTTATAAGTCATTGTACTTGGCACCCGAGCAAGCTCATGTTCACCCTGCTCTTACTTACAGCTTTCTTACTCGCGTTGTACTTTGTAATAAGACGTTCAAGAAAGTGTCTTCTTTTTAAAAATATGCTTTTTTACTTTCTTATTAAATTTTGTTTTATTTTTTAATATTTCAATAGTTTCAAAGGTCATCAAATCATTATTCAAACTCAAGAAAGACAGTCTACTTACATTCAGAGATGATTTTTTCTTTTTAATCTTTTTAATTCTTAAGTTAGGATAAATAATTGTTTATACATTTTTTTACGGTACATTAATTTTGTCATAAATAAATTGCTTACTTAAGATTTGTCGTATTCGTATATACATTCTTTTTCTTTTTCTTTTCTCGGGAATGGAGTAAATGGTCAGACGGAAAAACCAAGGGTCTTCTATTGCCAGTTACGAATAAAGAACGAGTTGGTAAAAGTGGTCCCTGAAGTGTGACCGTTGTCGCGGCCGTTTCTGGCTTCATTTATTCATTTCTTACAGGTGCGGTGGCGGTGAGAAATCGTAAAAGGCCGCCCTGGCGCAGGCTCCACCGTGCGTATGCAATTCTTTTGTTCTTTCAACGAGAGTGACGAAAAAAAAGTGGCAACCTTTTTCTTAGTTTTTTTCCTCCCGTTTCCTTTCTTTTACAAGAGAGCTACAAGCGTGTTTATCATTGGGTGCGCTTGGGTAAATGGCGAAGAAAACGGAAAAATGTACACTTGGCTTTGCGGCTAGATGTGTGCAAGTGAGAGGAAGAAAATGAACCACTTACGTGGAGAGCAAACAAATTGCACTTAGTACAAATATGAAAAGGAGTCTAAAGGCTCTTTGGAATTTATCGCATTTGTCAGAATGTTTGATGATCGATCTTTTTATTGGATAAAATTATGGAAATAAAAAAAGTTACGCTATCGCGATTAACTGTAAAAACTTAGGTAATGGCTAAAATAAAACTTATTAATTGAGAAATAATCCCTAAAGAATGTCTCTTACTTAAACGACTTCTTTCGAAGACGTCGTTCAAGTAAGATCACGTATCACCGCGAGGAAAAAATAGCCATTGATCATCCAGCAGTAGGCCATTCACTTCGCCGGCGCGCGGAATTACGAGCGCAGATAACTTTTAACGATTCTCCGCAGCAAGAATGCAGTAAACGAAGTCGTGATGCCATATATTTTTCTCACCGAGCCCCGCTCGTGGGGCACTTTGATCAACAATCTGCCAGCTGCAAGCGACGTGGTTGCGGCTCGAATTGTAGCGTACCAGCCTCTCTGCGTAAAGTCGATATTTTTCAGTTATTCTTTGCGTAAAGACACTTTTTTCTCGCTCGATCGAGATTCGCCCGAACCCGGTGTGTCGATAAATCGTGATATCCATGAGCAGCGTGATATCCATCAGTGTCGCTATATTTAACGAATCATTTTGCATGAGAAGGTTATTTTACTTTGGGTTAGCGGGATCGGGTGCGGCCGCCAGCGGTAGAGAGAGTTGTCAGGCTCGATAAGGCTCTTATTGATTGCCAATTTCGCGCGAGTTATTTCGGGGACGTGATTTTAATATTCAAAATAGTCGGGTATTACATCCTGCGCACCATAACAGAGTATGCAGTCACTTTGTTAGAAATTAGTTTTAATCTCGATGCAGAACTCGTACTAACGTTATTATTATGTATACCGCTCATATTTCTGTTTGCAATCATTTATGCTTCAGAAATACTCATTATTTATGTCCACGTCGAGATTGAATTTAATCCATATTTCAATTTCCTAGCAGATTTCTGCATTTGACATAAGTAAGTCATTTTCCTACATTTTCTTCCCTGCGGTGTATTTTAACAGTATTAAAAAGTTAATAGCTTTTCTGCTACTCATAAAGAGTGATAGTTTGTTAAAACATTGAAAAGTGAGCATCAAAGATAAGAGCAAAGGTACTATCAGAGGCAAAGGCGAACAAGGAGTGTCTCAAACATCCCTTTCGCTTGCGTACCTAGCATGCCTGATTAGCGGTTATGAGAGAGTAACGTCGCCCGACTCGACCATTAAGCCCCAGTGTTGCTTCTCCGAGAAATTCCTATAACGATAATGATGCGGCAAAGAGACCTAATTAATACTACAGCAATTTGCTGATATCTCATTAAATGAAATCAATACGTACGCTTCGCTGTCGTTATTTTTAAGAGACTTCTCGAATGGGCAGTGTGAAAAATTAAAAAATTGAATGCAATGTTCGGGCTGTCGTTCAATAAAATCTGAGATTTTTAAAATTTAATGAGTTCTTCAATATAGCAAAGACGAAATATAATGACTCGTTAACTTTGGACGAACTCCGCGTCGAGTCTCGTTGTGTCACGTGCTTGACATATTTATTTCACGACAGTCTCCCATCACTAATTCACAAATTTCCGAACTGCAGCCGTACTTGCTGCACAGTATTGCCCGCTCTGCCCGAGACAGTCCAGAAATAGAGATAAGTCGCTGCGCGGAAAACAAACGTGGAGCGTAAAAAAAAGCGGAGAGACAGACTTTATCATTCTGCATTATTAAACGGCGACATCAAGGTTATGCCGTACGGTCGTCGCCGCCGGTGGACTCGTACCTTTTTTTGAAACTCTCCAAGCCGGTATCGATTCGCGCTCTTGTATAGGCACTATCTCCCTCGTTCCGCCGGCAGAGGCTTAGATTGACGAGGAGGAGTGGCGGGCACGTACACGCGCATACTTGTTTCTGGTTTTCGATCTGCGCCCGGGGGTCTTCGCGTCTTCCGTGTGCTCCCTAATTAATTTCCCTCGTTTGCTTAGGTCTCCCAGGCGCGCCGGCTTCGATCACGATATGCGTTCTCCAATTTCTCTCCTTGTCCCTTCCGTTATTACGCGTTTTTTTTCGATGTCGCGCTATCTCTCTTTAATCGCACCTCTCGCTTTGACATTACTCAGCGGTGTCAAACGAACCGACAGACGATTCTTCAAGTGGCTCGTTGACACATTTCACCTTCCTGTAAACGTCGCCGGTGAGAGTGCGAAATTCGTCTTGCGCCTTCGTTTTGTTCGGATGATCACGGATCGCTCCTTTGATGTGATGTACCTTATGGAAAATTTTGATCTTTTTTTTCTAGTCCCAGAGGTCACCGAATTGCGGGTTGTGACCAAATAGCTCGATTTGTTCACCCGTGATGCTTTATATATTTCTTTTGTCGACGTCGATAACAGATCAATATTTATTATCCTGCATGTAAATAAGCATAATTTTACTAGTAATAGTGAAGAGCCATTTATTTCACTTTCTTCCTTCAATTCTTCCTCTTTCAATTTAGAAATTTTCTTAACAACTGTGTTGTCATAAGACTGAATGAACAAAATAGATGCGGCAATAAAATGCTCCTGTTATTTCGTTCTCAGATGGTATAATTTAATTAACTTAAGAAAATAAAATAAATCCACCACGGTAGCAGGTTAAGAATCAAATTTTAATTAATGATATAGTTAACTTGTTATATTGACTTTAGTAATAGAATGCAGCTTGGTATCTTTAGATTGGCTTTATAAGACAGACACTCTATCTCTAGGATGGTGGAGGGGTAATCTTTTCCGTCTCCTTCCCAGTGCTTGATTTCCCGGGCTGTATATCCTCAAGGTAATATTATACTTTTCACTGAGGCTGGTCGTACAAGACAGTGTCGCGTTAATGCAATTTTATGCGCGAGTAGTCCCCCCCCCCTGAGCGTGCATCCCATCCTGCTCACATAGAAAAATGCGCGCCTTCGTTCTCGGCCGCACGCAGTTATGTGTTCTTCGGACGTTAATTTTACTCGAAGGGCAGCGATCGTACGTTCTCTCGTATCCTATTTGCGATTCCTACATCGTCTCGCATTCAACGCGGTCACCCGGCCCATTTTCTCCGAGATCACCGAACGCGTAAAAATAGGAGCGTTTATGCGCGGGGAGCAGTTGATCAACCTCGCTCGAGCTATTACTACTAACACATCGTGCAGGCCGAAAATGTATTTTACAATTAAGAGGACTTTATTCAGTTGGACATGTAAAGCTTGTTGCTGACCAGTGGGGAAACACATTTCAATTTGTCTCTATCTCTCGCAAAATTAATCGTTCGCTAACAAGACGTGTGTTTCTCATTTTATCTGATAGAAGTTCTGAAATTAAGAACTTGTAAACTTGCCGCGGGCGCGGGTATTGATTTTACGCAGAAATAGCTAACTTGATAAGCAGAGTAAATTGAGGTCTTTATTTTTTACGTCGGGTACTATACGTACAACGGTTCATAACAATTAACTATTTACATTGCGTTGATTTAAAAGTTTTGTCTATTAGGCAAATTACTAAATTAATTATTTTCAAGCTGTGTATGAAAATATGCTTGTGAGACAAATGTTTATAATAAAATTTACACAGTGTGCTTTATTTTATACAGAACTTTTGATTTGCTAAATCACATTATCAAGAACCGTTTGTTCTCGCAACAAAATTTTTCCACTATTGACTATGTTAGAATCCGTTCTTGCTTATCTTGATCCACAATCTACGGTCAAATAAGCGTAAATGAATTAAGCTTATTTGAAATACCGTAATGTTGTATTTCATATTTTCGTACATAAAAGAGTTCCACAGAAATACAGTCATCGAAAATTTATGATGTCTTTGAATTCGTTAATTATTTGACGAACGAATAAATCAATTTATCTAATTTATTCCTTTTCTAGAGTACGGAAATTGTAATGTTTCCTTTTATTAATTTAATTTTCAGAAATTCGTTTGCAGAGACGAAAAAAATGCGAGTTCTCACAAATTTTTACTAAATTAACGACTCTCCCCTCGCTCATTTATTTAAGCATTTTCATAAAATGTCAGGTTAATTTTCAAAAAGCCAACATTCTCTCGCGGTTTTATCTCCACAGCCACAAAATAATATTACGCTTCTTCCTGCCTTCAACGGCTCATTTTTTTTTACCTCGCACACCCTTCACGCTCGTTTAACCTCGATTTTTTTTCCTTTTCCTCGTAGTTCCGGCCTGTAACAGCGTACTAAAACGAATAAAAAGCCCGTACACGCGGGAGAAGCTGCGCCGGCGCGGTAAAACTCATTCGCGGCAGGTGTATAACCTGCGGACGGTATTTCGCCGTCCCTCCACAGACGAGTTAAGATTCACGAGGAGTTCGCGGATTTATTCACGTACAGAGCAGGAAGAAGACGCGCCTAACCAAATGGATCCGGCGAAACGTGAGAGCCACGGGAGCATTCGTAATACACCAAAAATCACTGTACACTGACTGTGGAGATGAGAACTTTGCTGGTTATACTTTTTCTTCCATCTTACTTCTTTATTAGAAAAGAAATAAAATCTTGTTCAGAGAAAATTTCTCAAAAGGCTACAGAAGAGATTTTATTTTAAAGTTTAAATCGTTGCTTTGCTTCCTTCTATAATTTAATAATAGAATATGGGAAACAACTAATTTTTCTCTCGCAAATAATGTCATTTGGATATCATTACCTTGAAATAATTATGGACCAATATTTCTTTTTTTTAATTATAAATATCGAAAATATATAAAATAAAAGAAATAATTTCTTCTATTTAAATAAGAAATTTCGTTGTCGAATTAGTAACGGAATATATCTGGTGTTGTGTAGCGCGAGCACGTCGAAATTCTTATTAACGTCCGTGATGGCATCCCCATGGGCTGGAGTTTGATAAGTCGTCGGCAGTTTCTCAGCCAAGTATAAAACGGGGACAAGGAAATATCGAAGGTCACCAAAAATAAGAAAAACCATAAATTAGTCTTTTGTAGTTATTATTTGTTTAGACGATGTTAGATAGTTACATTCCTTTTGCAAACATATTGTTGGTCCTCTGTTCAAACGTTAAAGTTAACGAACGATTTTTTTTAGCAAAATGACTCTTGTTTAGAAAATATCACTATATGCTCAATAAACTTGGGATCAAGTGATCTGTTTCTTAAAAATTGCCACAAATATTGTAAAAATTACGATTTTATTTGCGTAACTTTTTCAATATTGCGTGGTAATTTATTTTAGAAATCAATTATTTGATCCCAATATTCCTATCGCCATAGAAATTTTGATCAGAAAATTCTCTCTATGTATAATATGTAACAGTTACAACTTTATGATTTTATCAATGAATCGATTTAATCTGATTTGCATCAAGTTGTTTACTAGTTGCATTCAAGCAGTGAATCTGATTATTTCTGCTTGTGAAAATAAGTTGAGGCAACATTCCACGTGCGCTCTAGCAAGACCTTGGGTATCATTGACCCTTTGGAGGACGAACATTGCAGAGTGATTGAATGGCCCTGCGAGATGCAGGAGCAACCACGTTTTGAAGGAAAAGCTATACCTAGATCGAGTTTGTCTCCTCGATTTTTGAAGTACTTCTGTTTCGCCTCTCGAGTACTTCGCAAGCTCCTTCTATCCCCCAAAGGATTCAGCGACTGATTTCAATAGATAAGTTTCGTGCGCGTGGGATGCTCTAGCGAGAAAAGAGGGAGAGGAAAAAAAAGAAAGGGTCGAGTCGCCGAGAGGAGGCGAGCCCACCAGACTCGTCAATTCAGCGGAGGAATCCTCCGTTTTCTCCTTCTTGTAAACTGCCGGAAGTTTAGCGACGTCAATAAGGATTCTATAGATCGTTTTTCACTCGTCCGCATTCAAATATTGTTGCGGGACGGAAATGGAAAATCAAGTGGGGTCGTCTTTCTTTTTTTCCCTTTCGAAGCCAAACCCGAGCGAAAAGAAAATCTTTTCAAATAAGAAGTTCGAAATAATACGCGGCTCGGATAAAACTTCATGCCGCTAGAAAAGTATTTCATTGATCTTCCAAATTTATATGCGTTTCATTCGACGCAAATTAAAAACCTTTTTTTCTTAATTACAGTACTTTATAATTGAACCATGATTCTGTTTTAATTTTATTTTTGATCCAAGACGACAAATATTAACATGCAGTATGCTCGAGATGAAGTGTCTATCGTAAAGGCAACACAGGGGAAAATTGTATCGTAAACATAGTGCGCTAGCGTTTACCAGTGCGCGCACTGTGCTGCACTTTGTTCAATCAACGCCGAGTACATAAAATCTCGAGGCGGTAATGGGACAAGACACAAGGCGTAGGCCATTGAGTTTATCGTCCGTCCGGGGTGCGCGCGTCCGTAGACACCGCCGTCAATATTTGAAGCCTCGCCGATGAATGTTTAACGTCCCGGCGCGAAAAACCGTAGGCGAGGGCGTCGCGGAACAATGCGCGTAAGCCTCGCGTATAAGTCATTAACAAGTCGTTTACAAGCTTAACGCCGGGGAATAATAGCGCTGCCCCGGGGACAATGCGAACGAACGCACGTTAAAGTTTGACCGAGCTCCCTTGAATTGTTAATTACTCAAATCTCGGCGCGCGTTGATACCGATATTTGTGGCCAAGTTCCAGGGAACTTGCAAATGTCTTCGCAAGTCCTTGGGAGCTTTCAGTTTGAGTTGAAGACCCATTGCTTTTCAATTTGACTGGGGATGCGAGCACTTAGTATTTTAGCCAAATTACAACTTAGTGGCTTCGCGCGCGAACATAAATTAGCTCTAGCTGGGATTTCAACTTGCGCGAACTTTTTTAATTAACAATTTGAAGTTTGAATGATATTTAAAGCACGCGATATTGATTTTAATTCAGCACGAATTATTCGAAAGCAGCCGCACGAATGTAACGTTTCGAAGCAAAGTTTACGGGGTTTTACTCTTAAAAAGTTTATTGCGCTGGAATTGTGCTGGAAAATAATCGCGTCAACAGATGCACGCGATGCCCTGTCAGGTAGGATCAAACGCATTCGCCGCATTATTCAATAGTTTAATCACGCCATCGTGTCGCAAGCTCACGCAGCATTTTTAAATAATGCTCGCATCATATTCATTATGCATCAGTTACGTACGTGATGCTTACGCGAGGAGAAAACCCGTTGGTCTCTGAATGAACGCTCGCGTAATTATTATGCTCACTGTGCAAAAATTGTAAACTTTACTGCAACTTTCTCACCTACACATTCGTAAAGTAATTAATTTGATACATTGGACTATAAATATGAGCCACTATCTGAATTTCAACCGAATGGTAATAAAAAATTACTTTTTAAGATGTGAATACATTTGAGATAAAGATTATAAAATGATAAAATGATTACGCCATATATTAGAACATTTAAGTTTCGCTCAACATTTTTAATAAGAAACTCACATTATCGTGTTGAATAATTATTCAACAATATGTACATTTTTAATTTATTAACAAATAGATTAAAAAAGAAAAAATTGTAAAATCTTATCACTCAATTAAATATACCTAAAGGTAAATAATAATTTATAATTTACAATCTCTATCAATTATCAATAATGAAATTCGACAATAATAAACGATGCAGAAAATATAAGAAAAGGCTTACATATAATTGAATTTCGTTCTTCTTTATATACTTTTTTTACATGTATTCCTGTAAATAAAAAATTCCGTTTCTAATTTGAAAATCGAAAAGCAATAAATCAATAAATTGGCAATCGTACGATTTCTCATAAAAGTCTTCATTAAAATCAGGAAAAGCTCTCGGAGTATTTCTTTAGCAGCGAGAATCGTTCGACTGGTGCAAAAAATTTGAAGCGAGTAAATAAAGTGTATGAAGACGGGAATTAAGCGGGAGTCTAGCACGTGTCTGACATCGAGCGATAAATCTACCGTCTGCCGTCCGACCGTTTTCCACTAACGAAGGTATTCACAAATGGCCATATCGATTTCAGCGAGTAAAAAAGAACAATGCTCTTCCTCCGTCTGCATACATATTTATAGCGCAAGTGCAAATCCGGTCAAATTTAATGAGCAACGTGCACAGGAAATCCCAAATCTTTTCAGGCGGATTCGATGTTTACGGATCGGGCGGATAAAAAAATCTTTTAATTTCGCGAAAGGCTATAAATAAACCTTAGTGTCTCGATAATGATTGATTGTATAAAATCATTCAAAAGCTGCTTTTATTTTCTTCAATTTTTGCGTGCGCAAAAGATGAGATAGAGTAATCAATGGTTTTATCGCGAGCGCGGCTTTCGAAGGCGCGGCAGCTGTTGGAGAACTTTGGGATCGGTGGTGCAATGTGTGTGCACATAACGAGTTTTTCTCGTTCGACAAAAATAATCATCCGGTAGCGTGGCCGAGCGGTCTAAGGCGCTGGTTTAAGGCACCAGTCTCTTCGGAGGCGTGGGTTCGAATCCCACCGC